>JAZHYW010007541.1:0-154767 GCA_037355805.1 Ixodes ricinus
ATGGTTCTCCGAGCCTCGATACACGACAGTATTATCCGCGGCTTGTGGCTGGTCAGGTTCGAAATGTGTGAAGACGCCCTAGAACACGCCCATTCCCGCACTCGTGCCAATGGCGTATACTCCTGATTTCCTCCTCCTACTCCTCCAATGAAGATAGCGCCCTCTACCCCTTACAAAAATGATCAATGAGGTCCCAACCGAGTTTGTTATGCATTCTTTTTGGCAGAATATGTAAAACTCAGACTCATCCAAACTCATTGACCATTTATTGTGGGTAGTATGCGGCTCTGGAGGGAAGTATGGCGCACCGTGTGTTGCGCGTCTCAAGCCTGGTTCAGACGGTTGCGTTTGGACTGCGTTTGACTTGCGTTGCGGTAGAAGCGAGGAACCAGGACATCCCTGCTGCTTATATCGCGTGCCAGACGATTTCTTGAATTGGATTCCACGCTGCATACGAAGCACAGAAGTGCCGGTGACTCGCTCTCGGTCCCCGACGCACCGCAGTCAAACGCCACCCAAACGCAAGTGTCTGAATCTGGCCTTTAGTCACAGAAGGGACCAGAATAGTAAGCGCAGATATGCGCTCTGATGGGAAACCGAAACCCAGAAACGCGTCTAAATGAAGCGTTCTCCGTAAAATGATGCCCACGAGTTGTATCTTTCTAAAAAAGTTGATTTAGTGGTTTTCGATAAGGCTCAGCAAGTTGCTGATTAGAATCAAATATCAATTTCCACTTATTAAAGTGATAATGATCAAATTGTACTTAATTAGCCGACTGATCGTCCAGATTAGCCCTCTAGGCTATTTTCCTCCTGCCGTATAATTCACCTGCACAAACCGGGTAAGTGCAGCTTTCACGGCTATCTTTAAACAAATCTGTTAAGCTTAAAAATGCACCCTGTATATTCTAAATGCCGTACTAAATAACAACAATTTGTCTGAACTCCAGGAGTCAGTCGCAAGATGTGTATTGTCGCTAACCACTCTACGAAATGGAGGTTTGTCACTTTATTTTGCTCCCAGTGAGGCCAGGAGACAAGCGAGGGTATTCGACATCGCTTAAGCTAGAGCCGCTGAATTATCTATGCTTTAGACCAACCTCACTTCAGCCATTATCGTTGCTTATGCACACCTTTGTCAATTTTCTGAAGCTTTATCTCAAATTGCAGGAAACACTCTTTTGTCTGTCAAAATGTCTACAGTCCGTGATAGAAAAATGAATACCCATGTAACCCACGATCACTAACACCGTCCCAAAAACTCATTCCAAATCCGTAGTACCGCCGACCGCCCCAGCTTTGCCTTAGGCACTAAAATGTCCGCACCTACAAGGTAACCGGGGAATGGACTGCCGATTGTCCATGCGCAGCGAATTTAGTAGAATTGCTGTAAACAGTAGTTTTCGGATTCTGGGTCTAGCTGACACGTGCTAAATCCACCCCTCAAAGTGGCGGAAAGACCTCCCGATTGCAAAGCTAAGCTCTAGCGCACAGTGTACTAAATGTCTTATAGAGAGATTGTCTTCTCGGTGCACCTTCTTAATTGTCTTTTATGTCTCTATGATTTACTTTGCGTGCAGGTGTAGCGGAAGCCACAAGGGAGAGATACAGATTTTCAGCTTCCCTGCATACAAAGTTTCACTCGTGCGCTGCAAACATCGTTCATGAAAACGTGCTCTCGATCGTAGCTTCGGCCTGGCTCACAAAACTATGGTCGTGCAACCCGAGGCTCATCCATAATTTTTTTATTTTATTGTTGTTCTCGGGATTAACTCTTTCGTCAGTTGTAAATGACGGGACTGTAGAAGGAAGCACTTCAAGAGTGCCACTCACGCTGACGAGCCCCTCACGCCACAGGGCACTTGGTAACTGCTGATAAACATAGCTGCAGTAATTTATGGTTGTCACGCGTCCGACAACCTGAGGCTCCCTGCGCGGATGGAGGTGCGGGCTCACGCTTCGCCGCGATCTGCTCTCTCTTCTCTTCTCGTCTTCTCGGTGCACCTTTTTATCTTCGCGTTTGGGTCGTGCCTCGTCTGTGTCTAACCCCGCGACCGCCGCCTTTTTCGAGATAACGCCACCGGGAAACCGAACCCATCGATCAGTTGAGCGTGGGCTGCTTCAGCAACAACGGTGGCGCCTCTACGAACAACGCGGCAGAGCGAGACTGTGCGTTCGTTGGGCCGAGAGGAAGATGCATCACTGGCAACGAAAGTAAAAAACAAAGTATCCTGCACGTGTTTTGCTCACGTCTCCAACATAAAAGAAGGAGTCCATTTGTATTACATTGTGGTAAACGTTGTAGTATCCGTAGTTGAACCGGATTCTTCCTATAAACAATTTCAAGCATGGCGCCCCGCGTGGAGCCCCGTGCGAGCAAGCACGGGCACCGTGCGCGTGAAGATAGCTTTGGCAAGCTTGACATTGCACGGGCTATCCCGCACGAGCAGAGACATGGCGGCGGGCAGCAATCGTCTGTAGGAGGTATGTACTGGACGATATATCTGAGGGCGCAGTTTAGAGCGCATGCTCAGAACGAGCTCACATCAATAGGCTGATAAGATCGGTGAGCTTGATGGTGTGGAATGCGCGTTGCAAAAGAACTGTGAATGCTCGCCGTCAGTACGCGCTTAGCAGTCGTGTACAGAGCGATTGCTGCTATACTTCGTTTCAGCTTGGGTCCAGACGCAGGCGATGCTACAAGCGCGATCTCCGGGCTTTCAGCATCCCTGCCAAGCACGCGCGCTCGTGCAGTGCAAGCACTGTTCTGGGCCACATGCTCGCGCTTGTAGCATCGGCTGCGTCTGGACCGAAGCTGAAACGAAGTATAGTGAGTACTCCACATGGGTTTCGGGGCTCGCGAGAGAGGGAAAGTGTGTGGTGCAGAGATATTGGCGACTTGCGCGACCGAAAATGTCACTGCGGTGGGCCTTCCACGATTGGCCGAATGCTGACTATGACGTCAGCAAAGGATTTCTTATCAACGAAAATAAGAGTATTGGAAGATATTCACTTTTGGCGGTGTTGGTAGTGTTTTGTTTTAGAGCGCAATGATTTCAGGTTTTCACCGTGCTAATTACAAACACCATCGAACTTATTGTTCGCAAGGTGATGACGTCAGGAGAGGGTACCATAGGAGAGCCCCACCAAAACTTCTCGCCGCTGATACTCTGTTCACCCTTAAGCTGAGTCTGCCGCCAAAACTAGGAACGCGAGCTAGCCCGCACTCCTGGCTTTGAGAAGTGCAATCTAGAGCGAGTGCTAGTTCTGTGAAAGAACACTTGAAAGCAGCGACGTCGAGCTCTCATGCTTCAAGAGATGGCTGCAGCCATTGCCGCAGCTTAAAGGCGCATTAAATAATTTTTTTAAAACGGTAGTTTTTCATCTTATTTTTTTTTTTTTAGAGATGATAGTTCCCGCATTTACCAAGTGCTATATTACAAAACTGTCTATTCATCTGGGGGCAATGGAGAAACATGTGGACTCTTTTTTTCTCGGGGAATACATTGTGTGGATCAATGAAAGCCTTACAATACGCGCAGGTTCCGAGGGATTTTATTATAACTCGTTTCGAAGAGGGTCTGATCGGTACGCATTCGGATAAGACTCCTCTTTTTCCCCGTGGTCGAAGCCATCGCTTGCAACTCGCCGACGAGGGCCCTTCGCCGACCACTTCACTCGCAAGAAATTTCTTACCCAAAAACGGCGTATCGCGATATTTGAACATTCTTTTAACGAGGAAGTAAGCTAGGCACGATTGTGATTTCGGGCTTGTCGGGATGCTTAGGGCGTCTAGATTGAGTTGCACCAAAAAAAGGAGGGTCTCAGAATCGACTTCAGTATCCCTTTAAGGGTACACAGACTATAGTAAAAGGCCGGAGTCGAACCTTGTTCTGCAGCGAAACAGGAGATTCATCCTCCTAGCGCTCTCTCCTGGCAGATTGAAATCGAAAAAAAAAAAGAAAGGCAAATTATACGTTAGAATTTGAGACAGCGTTATGTTCGGCAGCCAGTCTCTGGTGACGCTGCTGCACGCTGTAAAATAAGAAATTTAATCATGGTAGTTCAACTCCTAGCCTTGGGCCTTTAAAAGCAGTTCCGTCGGTTTTCCTGAATACCTAGGTTTGGCTCTTCCAGGTATGATATTTATTACTTCTGGATTCAAAGATAAAAAAGACGGCCGATCGAAGTTAAAAAAGACAACAATATACAATGTTTCTTGACATCTTCATCGGTGTGAAGTTAGATTTTCTATAACTTGCAAGTATAGCACGAAGCCTAGATAAAGCAGTTTTTTGCGCATATTATTTTCTTTTGTAGCTTGGGATAACCAAGCATGTAATTCACGCTACAACGCTTTTTTTAACCCGTCTTGAACATGGTGTAATGCCCCCGTACAGCACCATATTACAAAGTGTAACGTCATGTTTGAGTGTCGCCAGTAGAACCTCTCAGCCTCCCAAACCAAGCTTAAAATGGCATAACTTCGAGGAAGTCCAGGGAAAAATTCATTGTGACCTGTAATTTGTATTACGAGTTCGTATGTATATATTAATGTGCTAAACCAATTTTGACGCGAATGGACGTTTATGAAATTTTCGCCAGAAAGCGCCCCTCACAAGGATAACATCGAGACAACTTTATATATATCATACGCTTTACACCACCGAAAGGAAAAAAACAGAAATATAAATTACCTTTAAATTTTCTGGAATTGAGTGTTCACTAAATAACGGAGCCCTCCTCTCCTGCCGTATTTCTCATCGTTTTGTTTTTGCGAGGATGTATATAGCAATTTAATTCTTAGACTATTTCGTGTGGCAAGTTTCATGTCTCAAACACATTTTGCTTACATTCCCCAAATATGCTTTTTTCAAACCATTTTATACAACCCTAGGTGGCTAATGTTTTAGCATATTTTTTAATCTTATTTTTATTGTTTTCATAATCACGATAATCGAGCGTGCTTTTAATGTTCACTATATTTTTTCATGCTCGATTGCGGAAGGTTTGTTTGGTTGTTTTAGAGGAGTATGCGTTACCTTTATTTTATATATGTGTAACAATAATTACATATGCGTTGGACATTTTAGATGCGTCACACATGTACAGTACGCACAGGTTCCGGCGGTAAGGACCACCACGTGTGGCACGGATCGCAAAATTCGAATTAACATCATGCATACCTGAAAATGGGCACGCGAACGTCGTTTTACAAAGGGTTGTATGTCTATTTTTCTAGAACGAAACTCAGAGGTTGTAAAAGTTTAAAAACCGTGTATAAACGGCGGACGTACAGTTTCTGTTCTACACCCTATGTTCGTCGCCTCAGGCTGGTTGCGACTTTGCTCTGAGGTGATCATCTTTCGTTAATGTAATTAAACCTAATATTTATCCGGATGATCCTGCTCTACGCCAGCCTTTACTAGGCGTTCTCAGCGTTTTCTTTTTCTCAGCAAGCCACCTAGAAGAGAGCTCGCAAACCAGTGAGCAGAACACGAGCAGGCTTGATAGGATATAGAAAATACACGCCCGCCGTTTTTGATTTATTTTTATCACTCTACCTCATCTAAGTTCAGCTCTAAAAATTTGATATAACACTTACTGAGAAACGACTTTTGCCTGCCCAGTTTTAGCAAAGCTCGTTTGGAATTCAAATGTTGCAAGGCGTGCCAAATGTGCTTGTCCTTGCAGCCGCACCCTGTAGGCGAGGCCGCACAGCTTGGCGAACCCTGCGGCAACATTGACGATATAAAGTATTTTTGGTGCGCGCCCGAGGAGCCTGAAAGTCCTATATAGAAGTTCCCACTGTTTGCAGAAATCACACTCCATATGTGCTAAATCACAGTCGAGCCAGCGCTCGAGCGCTGTTGCGGCCAGCCAGAAAGTGCGCGTGCATTACACACAAACACAGCAATGAACGCGCCCTTAAACTCTTTTATGTAAATGTCTATAGAGAAAGTTTGGTCAATGGGAGGAGCCGGGGGGGGGGGTCTTGAGCGGCGGAAGCCTAGCCGCCACCAGCGCCCCCATATACCCCCGTAATGATACTGCGAAGTAAAAATATCTCAGATCACCTTGAAGATGTAGCGTACCACGGCGCTGATTTTTTTTTTTTTTTTGGGAGGGATGAGATTGAAAGTACATGAATGAAAATTTGTAAGATAATAATGGAAAAAGCCAGTTTCAAGGAGCTAAGCGCGTTTACTGGGCCAGAAGAGGTGATAATGAGGAGAAATGCTTTCTGAAACATGAGGCGAAACTGCGAACGTGCGGTGCGCGAACGGTGTTAGGGTCGAAATTCCCACGGGGCCGTCTCCACTGGTTTCACCGACCGCTCGGTCGTGTCCGCCGCTGCGACTGCAAGCGAAAAAAAAAATGTAGTGCATTCTGAATGTCGCCTTGACGACATCTTCAAGTGCGCTGCCCTTTCAGCTACGAACAGTCGCACACTCAACTCTAGCGTGCTGAAATGAAATAGTCGAATACATTCTTACTTATTAATTGTGATTTGAAGATATAAGCTAAGCTCATTGCTTCCGCTAGGGGAATATTCGTTGGGTGTGTCAAAGCAGCTATCAATCAACGCGACCAAGGTCATTCACAACAATTTCGGCCAATGACGTGCCCTTATTTTATTACTGTTCTTTCGAAGTATTGGCCAAACTTTCCACATATACGACTCCGAGTAGGGATAGCCGCCAGCGTCTCTGCCGTCCAGACGGCGCAGCTAAGGAGAAAAGACTCGTTCCCGGAAGTGCTCTCTTACCGCTCGGGGCAACTGCCTTCACCTTGGCGGACACTGCCTTTAACGAGAACAGGTCCACTCGTCAAAGCCAACTCGTCATAGGAAAACTAGTCATAGGTGAGCTGGTCAACGAGGGCAATTCGTTCTAGGTGATCCCGTAGTAGGGAGGTTGGTCGTATTGGCCTTCTCTTCATAGGATTAGGGGTGAAATGTTTTCATTTGGACCGTTACACTTTTAATTATATATATATATATATTTTACCTTCTTCGCTAAGCAGTCTACCATGGCAACAAAGGAGTATTGTCTTTCGCTAGGACTTTTTTGTTCATTGTAAGCACTCTTCAGAGCTCTTTTAGAGGGCAGACTTTTGTAAGGGGATGCCAAGGTTGAAAAGAGTAATTTGTTTAGCTGTTGAACTAATTAAGGAGATCGTGCTAAAATATAGATGCTTAAAACAAATATAAAAATGAAGGAAATGGACCAGATAAAGGGGGTGAACGAGGGGGCAAGAACGAAGGATCCATGAGTGTTCAGTTTCTACCGGGGTCCTTGATTGTCCACTTTCAACAGAGTTGCACATGCTTTCAAGTTCCGGCTTGATGAAGTTTATTTCACGTCTTAATAGAGTTAATAATGCCGGTGAAACGTTGTTTCGTTGCGTTCTCGATGATGAATGACTGGTTAATTTCCCTTCCATAGCGGTCTCGGTGTCCCTCATTTATCATCGTGCCGGCGAAGACAGGTGCTCACTCGAGGCACTCCTCTGCGTGGAACTTCGTGTTTTAATATTGCAATTTTAAGAACGCTTTTCTTTTTTGTTGTTCTCTTTTGTTTACCGGTTCCAATTCGGGAAACCGAAGTGCGCACTTGGTAGAACGCTGCCTTAAAGTACATATACATATGTGAACAAATGTGCTACATGTCAGAAAACATAAACAGGCTGTACGATGGACAATTTGAAATCCCAGCGCGGAGTAACCATGCTGATGTACAAAGTTTTGAATGATGTTTTTATAGTTTTGTGAATGTTCAAAATTCCTGCTGCTTTGTGCGTATTGCCAGGCCCGTCGCTGAGCGAGCGCGTACGTGGCCTAATATTAACTGCGGTAAATGTGCCGGTTTTTGGCATGGTAACTATGACGCGACGCTTAGTGTGTTTTTTGTGTTTGTATATTCAGACTGCACGGCATTTTTAGTTAAGCATCTTGGTGTTCCACCCGAATATTATCAAGACAGCACGTTGAATTGAAATGACGGAGATGGAGGAGGTCCGGACAAGAGCGGAAGGTTGGAATGGTCGTGAACACTCTATCTTTGCACGGGCTACACTGAAAAATTGTTTTGATAACGAAAGTGTGGTTTGCGTTGCAAGCGCTGGCTATGTCGCGTATTAACGTGCAAACAATACACAGAGTATTTGCAGTTTTTATTTCGGAATCAAATTGGGAGCGCTCTTCCCGAACGAATTTGTTCCGTTCAGTGCAATGCCGTGGGTTAGGGCTTTCTCACTTGTTTATCCGACAAATTGTGTCTCGATAAATTTTCTTTTCGTGATCAAAATGATGCGTTTTTGCGCACAGTTATGCAAGTGAGATTGCGAAATATTCTACCAGAGTTTGTGGTGTCGTCGAGTGCCGAAGCGAGTGGCAGTGTCCGTGGTTACCTGCGAGAAGTGAGGATCTCTTTTAATATGTTGAAGGTACGCTTTTCTGTAGAATACCTTAGTAATGTGACGCGGAAAATATTGTATAAATATATAGTTGACGTCTTATTGCCCGTATCACTTTACAGATCTCTGTATTCGCAGGGAACGGGCGAGGTCTACTCAAAAGAGTTAAAAGAATGCCGATAAATCCAGTGGTTAAATCCTTTTTTAGTTTGACTACATAGCGGCACACTCCCTGTGAAGTCGTGGCTTGAGACTAAGGGGATATTTGTTCCATGGACAACCAACTGCCTGCTCTGTAAAAGATCAGAGACCAGGTATTATATTTTCATCGAATGCTGGGTCGCGGATTTTTATTGGAATATTCTCCAGCGCACACTAAAAAGGACCTTCCTTTAACACCGTATGATATTCGGTTTTTGCCCATCAAAAATGAAGGTGGGGTTCCGTACAACATGAATATGGTACTTGGTTTTCACAATATTTAGAAAACGAGAATTACTGTGTGCCTTGCGGACGTCGATGTACGGTCAGTGCGAGAAAACTTTATTGAGAGCGTGGCGTACATTCGAACAGTTTTTGCGACGCAACCCGATCCCCCTGACTGGTTGCCGCTTTTTAAGAAGCTGGTGTGCCTTAAACGGTTTTAAATGTAACCGCGCTGGTGCAGTGGAGATCGGCGGTTTCTCTTTTAGCATTATCATGTGTGTAATTGGGGCGATTTTTAAAACAGGCAATAGAGAAAAAAAAGCGCACGTGGTAGAATGGTTACCGCGCTGGGCTGTCGCGCGGGGGATATGGGTTCGATTCAAGGGAACGGGATGTTCTTTTATTTATTCTTTGTAATAGGCGTTCTTGAAAATTCAATAACTTTCTCGTCTGATCGAGTTACGAATATTATACGCGCCGAACGCACTAGGCCGAATGTTCCAGAAACCCACGCGGCTACAAACGGCGCTCCGCGTAGCGAGCCAGAGTCAGTCTCGCCCCACCGTTCGATCGTGCTGTTTCGCCGCCATTTTCGCCCGCGACGCTAGCCATTTTTTATTTTGCTTTTGGGCACAAGTTCGCCCCAAAAGGGTTTAGTTTATTCAGTTATCGTTGCCTCATTAATTGTCATTAGCGATATTCTGATGAGGGCGCGGAGTATAGCTTTATATACCCGTGAAGCGTGCCCTCCGAACACACTCCCTCCAAGTGAGATGCTCAGCCCCGGAAGGCTGCCCTTCGCCGAAGACACCGAAGCCCTAACAAACCGCCGTTCCAAAGGGCAACCCCCGGATTTGGGTCTGCTGCCACAGAGGCTAAATAAGCAAACCGCGACGATGACCACTTCACCCGCCGTAGTCCTAGCTGCCGCTGCACGTACGCCCACGTCCTTCCATTGAGAGCCTTAAGAACACGTTGAGGACTGACAACAGCAGTACGAGCGAGTGGCTCAGCACAACCGATGGACTGACGAAGAGCGACTGCAAAGTCTTTATTTTGATCTCGAAGGAATGGTCAGCCACTGGTTCGAGAATCGCGAGACTTCCTGATTTCTTGGGCCGCCTGCGAGGATACACTGAGACGCACGTTACCAACCAATATCGACAAGAGAGGGCCGAGAACCTTCTTCGAATGAGGAACCAGGGCGCAAACCAGACTGTCATCAGTTTCGTAAAGGATGTTCTGTGGCTGATCGCTCGCGCCGACTTTCAAGCCACAGAGGAAAATAAGCTGCGGATGCTGATGCCTGGTGTAAAGGAAGACATTTTCGGTGGTCTTGTTCGCAACTCCCCATCCACCGTCGAAGGTCTCGTCACGGAGGCCATGAACATTGAACATGCCCTCATAGCAAGAGACAGCCACTACCATCAGTACTCGAGCGTCTCTGCTCCTTCTGCTTTGGGTTACGACATCGGCCCTAGCATCCCCGACATTCGCGACATCATCCGTGTAGTCGTCCGAGAGGAGTTCCGCAAGATGCTCCCCGCTGCGGATCGCCCGTACTCACTATCGCTCTCTGCGATCGTCTGAGTGGAGGCTAACAAAGCCTCCCAATTTGAGGTTCATATCAACCCGACGACGCCAGACGAACCGACATTGACCTACGCTGCCATGGCCCGACTACCGCCGCAAGCTAACCGCCAGGCTACTGCGCCACCCCGACGAGACCCTCCGATGCCACAGTATCCTCGACGCCAGGAAGGACAACTCCAGGACGTCCGCCCGGAGCGACCTTCGCCGAGGAAGACCGAGGTCTACGTGCCCATCGACGCCCCTCGTGCTACCACTGCGGGGAAGGCGGCCATATATCTACGGCCATTGTGCCTACCGGAAGATATGGCTGTGCGGCTTCCAACCAAGCGCCCCACGCCCACGCTACGGTGAGCGACCTCAGGAGATTGAAGAGTACCTTCAACGACCTCAGCCTCCCCCACCTGCACCTCGCCGCGGGTCTTGGTCGCCGTCACCATGACGTCCAGCTTAGCCGATGCACCGACCCCGTTGTGAGAACCTGTCGTCCTTGCCCCGGCGGGGAAATCAATAGCGACAACTCCCGGAGGTGAAGTTGCCGTAGAGGAATGACGTAAAGATCATCCACGCACGCCGGAGCGCTCCCACTCCCCCGACGCCACGCATTGTAGCGACGCTGCTGCAACGGTGCTCAACAACTTAAACGTTGTTATCGACGGCCACTACGTATCGGCACTCGTGGACACCAGAGCAGACTACTCAATCTTGAGTGGGAGGTTCTTTCGCCGCCTTCGAAAGGTGACGACGCCGTGGAAAGGGCTGCAGATACGAACCCCTGGAGGACACTTTATCACGCTTGTCGGACGATGCACTGCTCGCGTCGAAATTCATGTCGAGACGTGTCCTGTCACAATCGGTGTACTACAAGACTGTGCCAGAGATGTCATTCTCGGCATGGATATACTGTGGAATAGGTCGCCGTCATTGATTTCGGAAAGAAACAGATTGACGCTGCACACACCTGTTCCGCTTTCAGAGAAACCGCAAACTACGTCAGCCGCCGTCCGACTAGGTGTCGACCATGTGGACCTGCCGCCGCGATTAAGTTTTGTTTTACCTGTCGTGGCCGATGCAGCTACCTGCGGCGAAGTTGTTTTGGAAAGCAACCTTCATGGTTCTCCTGGGAAGAGGATCAGGTGTCGCAAGTGGAGGAGCTCAACTTCTGGAGAGTCAAATGTGGTCCTCGTGACAAACCTCCGAGAAGAAACGGAACACCTCATGAATGGTGCCGCTGTTGGCCACGTCGAGTAACTCTCGAGCTCCGCAGACATCGCCGCGATTACTGAAGAATCCTCGCCACGCCAGCAAGACAGTGCATCGCCAGCGCAGCTCGACATTGACCCTAAACTTCCGGGCCCAAAACGACGGCAGATGATTAACCTCTTCGCCGAATGCCGAGAAAGCTTTGCGACGTTCTCGAAGGTGCGCCAAACCGCAGTTGCAAAGCACCGCATCGTTACCAAAGAAAACGCGCTCCCTGTGCATCGATCATCGTACAAAGTCTCCGTAAGAGAAAGAGAGGTAATCCAGGAGCACGTTCAGGAGATACTGAACGGCGGCATAATCCATCCCTCAAGCTGCCTGTGGGCCTCTTCAGTCGTACTGGTTAAGATGAAGGACGGAACGCTTAGGTGCCGCGTGAAAAACCGGCAGCTGAATGCGGTGACGAAGAAAGACGTCTATCCACTCCCCCGCATGGACGACATTTTAGACCGGCTGCGCCACTCGATATTTTTCATCGATAGACCTGAAGCGCGGCTACTGTAAGATCGAATTCGACGAACGGAACCGAGAGAAGACAGCTTGCGTCACGCCGGATGGACTGTACGAGTCTCAGGTGATGTTTTTCGGAATATGCACGGCGCCAGCCACTTTCCAGCGTGTCAAGGACACCGTACTGGTAGGACTGAGGTGGTAAATCTGAGAAACTCTTATTATCTATATGAGAGTCTACTGATCTTGAAAATGATGCCTATTGATAACTAATCTACTGAAAATGCATATCCAGTGATGAGACGTATAAGCTTTTACATAGATGGAAACGATTTTGCATCAAATTCGCGACCTGAGGTTCTGTGACGCACGCGAAAAATCCACAGAACTCTAGCCATAAACAGCTTGGCTGTAACTTTTTCGACTGACCTACCAAACAAAGTTTGTTGGCACTGTCATGTGGCAGAAAAGTATAGGGCAGTGTACATCCAGTACGTGTAATGAGATACGGCCGGAAGTACGTACACCGCTTTACACTTTTATGCGCCGGTGCATGGGGTGCACCGTTCTGGCGGTACGTTGAGCCTGTGTCTCCCTTGGGTTGCAGATAAGACCGCAGGCGTCCGGCATACCTTCGGAAGAGCTTCCGAAGAGGTAGTCGAAAAGCAGAGCTTCAAACTTAGTGATTGGTTTATTTCATAGCGAAATTATATAATTGAAGACGACCGTTGCAAGCGTGTATTTCACGTATTGCTACAGTGATTATGTTTCTTAAATATTTGTCCTTTTTTTCGTTTGCTTCCCGTTTGCTACAAAATAAGGGCGTGAACCTCGTCAAGCGGACATCGATCGGCTTTTTGTTCTTGCCTCCAGTCCCTGTATTATTTTACTGACGCAAATCTGATTGATTGATTGATTGATTGATTGATTGATCGATTGATTGATTGATTGATTGATTGATTGATTGATTGATTGATTGATTGACTGATTGATTGATTGATTGATTGATTGATTGATTGATTGATTGATTGATTGATTGATTGATTGATTGATTGATTGACCGTCATTCGAACGGTCTGAATTTTCGCTAACATCTGCTGGAGAGGAGGAGTCCCTGGGCGGCGCTTCCCCTGAAGCGACCGGTGACGGCCCGACGAGCTAGGCCCCGAGCGGTCGGCTAAACCGAGGCTAAGCATTCCCCAGGGGTGTTTCAGAGACTTGGAAAGACAGTTCCCACGCAGTCACGAACACATGGAGATGCGAACGAGGGACTGTTCCAGGTACGGCAGATTTGCCGAGCGTTGATTCCTGGACGGAGTTCCTGCAGACAGTCGGCGCCGTTTGATTCCCCTCTTCCCACCGTGACTGACCGGTATCCGGGAGGAAAGAAACGCGCACTGTCCCACTGCCTCCAATCGGCGCCCGCCGCCGTAGAAGCCAGACGCCTTGTCGGGTCATAACAGCGGGTACGTCAAACGAAGCTAATGGCAACTGGGGGCTCTCTCACTTTCAGTTGGTTTCTGACCAGATGAGGAGGTCTCGGAACGTTGAAATTTATTATATGAACGCGGTCATCTTGACAAAGACGAAGAAGACGCGAGATCTTTAGAAAAGAAAGCACGTTGATGAAGGATTGAGGCCTGACCATGAGGGAACGATGACGGACACTTGCAGTGTAACTACTTTTACCTAAACGCTATTATTGTCCTTCTTAAGCTAAAGACCAGTCATCCGTTTTTACAACATGGTACCGAAACCCGGGAGAGGCTATTACGAAACGGGGAGAGCCTGACTTGACTCAGCGAAAGATCAAAATAGCCAACATACCATCAGTCAAGAGGCGACATGGCCGAAGGATCAAGCACAGCAAGGGACCGCTGAGGTATCACCACCTTCAGCGATGCCGATGTCGAACACCTTGTCCAAAGAAAATCGGCATTACGCACAAATGTAACGACGCTCTTTCATTATCTTGAGAAATCAATACCAGAAACAACAGGAAGACAATTTAACGAAATCATTTTGAGGCTAACGAACAACGAATGTCAGCTTAAGTACCTGGACGATGCTATCGAGCCATTCATACGCCCATTGAAGAATTTGAAGAAGAATACACTTACGTCATAGAACGAAACGACTGTGACATTCTGGGCTGTTACATTAATATTGCCGCCTGCAAAAGCGAGATTCAACGCTTATCCCAAGATCTATAAAATTCGTGTTTATTCTTTCCTCGAGTGTAAAATATAAGAAGGCCAGAATGACCTTGCCAGAATGACCTTTATGTTCTGACAAGTGTGCCAGTTTTAATGTTTCTAAATGTATACCTTCCAAATAAACCGTTTGGTTGAAAGGTACGTCGCGTCCAGTCCATTTCTTCGTCTGTTTTCGTCCCTGTTTTTTAATGTATTACATTATAATGAGCGACCACCTATCCCAACTAGCCTTCCTGTCCTTGCCTTGCCAGCCTCGCCCCAGCTGACTCCTGAACGTTCTAGGGAGGATGTTTGACATGCCGAGTGTAGTAGATAAGAAGCGGACCGCGGTCTTGCCAAGTCATTCACTATCGCCGCTCTCGGTCTGGACAGCTGTCACTATGATGCTCGCCGCTGCAGCCTTCAACGCCGCAGTTGCTTTCTGGGCGCTGGACCTTTTTTTTTGTTTCTTTCAGAAGTTCGCCGATTAAAAAGTTATGTCGACCTCATTATTCATCGTCTCGTTGCCTTCATGCGAAATATTTCTGGCGGAGGTGCGGGATACTGTCTATGTGTCTTCATCGTACGCCCCCGAGGAGCCGCCGGACCATGTCAAAGCCACGGGAAACTTTCCTCTGTGAAGCCAGACGAAGCACAAGCAAGCAGCCGTACTCAAGGCCAGCCGACAAAATTTGGTTCATTTGTGAAGCAACCAAGGAACAAGTCACCAAACCCTGATTTGTTTCCCAGGGCCAGTCGACCTAGACCGCTAGTGCCGCATCCCACGTCGTGTTGCTGCCCGTCGCACACCGCACTCCGACGCCCTTTCATGGCGCTGTCTACGAGGACATCGACGACAAGACGCAGCAGTACGAGCGAATTGGCCATCACAATAAATCGACGCCGGAGAAATGCCTGCAGAACGTCTACTTCTCTTTAGAGGAAACGTCGCTAACCTGGTATGAAAAGCACGAGGCGACAATTGCTACCTGGAAAGCATGCAAAAATGAGCTCCGCCGAGCTTTCGCGACCCGCAGCGACGAGAACGCTCAGAGAAGTTGCTCCAGGCAAGGGTTCCCCAGCAGAAGCATCGTCAGCTTCGTCGTGGACGTGCTTCGACTCAGCAGCCGAGCGGACACCGAAGCTCCTGAAGCGAAATAAACGGGGGATCCTCATGCAAGCCGTCAAATATAACATATTTTGAGGCTTGGTGCGCAGTCCACCTGAGACCGTGGAACAATTCGTGACTGAGGCCACAAACACCGGACGTGCCCTTCAAGCAGGAGCCTCGCACTACCAGCGAAGAGCTGGAGTCCCCATATCCACGCCGTCAAGGAGCTACGTTGCTTCTAGTTCATCGAATCTGCGATGAGGAAATTAGGGACTTGGTGAGAATGGAACTCCAAAAGCTGGTCCCCGCTGCTAAGCGTCCCACTTCGCTTTCAGACGCCGAGATTGTACGCGACGAGGTCCAGCGGGCAATCCAGCCGTAAGCTGCCGTCAACGTGGCCGCCCCGGAGGAGCCGACGTTAACCTACGCCGCCATCACCCGACGATCACCACCAGCTACCCGCCAGAACACGGCGCATTCTTGACGCGACGCGCCTGTACCCGGTACGCAAGACGCCAGGAGGAACGGCCCTAAAACGCCCATCAGTAACAGTCGGCGCCAAGGAAGACGGGCGTCGGGAGAACAGCTGACCGACGCCCGCTGCGTTATTACCACGGGGAAGCCGAACAAAATTATCGCCGATGCCCACATTGACTCACGCCCACGCTACGGAGAGCGACCACAAGTCATTTAAGAGTTCCTTCGTCGTTCGCCGTCTTTGATGCCAGTTTTGGTCCGAGTATATCTCGTTCACCGTCCCCATGACCTCGGTCACTCTTCTGCGTAGGTACCGTAGAGAAAGCCGATCCCCCTTTCCTCGCGCCGAAAAACTAATTGCTCCAATTCTAGGAGCTGGAAATTCACAGAGACGACCGAAGCGAACATTCTCTAACAACGTCGGAAGACTCCCACACTAGCGACGAGTCGCATAGGAACGACCCGTCTGCGGCGGTGTCGAATAACCTCAGCGTTATTATCGATGGCCACGACGCGACGGCACTCATCGACACCTGAGAAGACAAGTCCATTTTGTGTGGGAAGCTCTCTCACCGCCTTTGGAAAGTGATGACGCCGTGAGATGGCCCGCCAATACGAACCGCCGGCGAACATCTCATCACACCTGTGGGAAGCTGCGCTGCACGTGTGGACTTCCACGGGAAGACCTGTCCAGTGAAATTCGTCGTCTTGTAGGACTCTTCGAGAGACGTCATTCTCAGAATGGTTTTTCTGTCAATACGGCGCCGTCTTCGACCTGGGAGCAAGCAAATTGACGCCCAGAAAACCTCTCTTAACACCGGATGATCTCGAGATGACGTCAGCCGCTGTTCTGGTCCTCGCCAACCACGTGAAGCTGCCGCCGCGTTGAAGCCGTTTTCGTAGTACCAATTAATGTGCGGAGATCGGTAGTCCTAGTGTCTTAGAGCACCGCAGCTCGGAGCGCATGGAGATAAAGCTCGCGCTGCGGAACCCAGAAATCCTACCTAGGTTTAATACCCACGCTTGTGCGTTTTGATCCGTATGAGCATCGTTCCGCCATGCGATTGTGTTTAATTAATGTCACTGGATCCTAGGAAAGTCGCGCAACATCCTTCCATGCCTGCTAGCCGTACGAAAATAAATATTAACATAAAGATGAAAAAAAATAACCACGCAATGTGATTGGCTGATAGGTCTCCGCTGCCATGGTAATCACAATTTCGGTCCATTTAAATCTTTGAAGCTTTGCAATGGTCATTCTGTACCAGTCGCACCTATATTACTATGAAGCATACACGCACAGAAAGCGTTACTTGCCAATATAGGCATATTTGGCGCTGCGTGCACAATCCTCTTATCAACGATGCTTAACTCCACATATCTCTTACAATGGTATTTTTGTTCTTGCGCATTCAAAAAACTTTTTTTTTGCCGTTAGGAACTGGCGTTTTATGCGGAGGCGGTGCGATAATGTGCGCTTGTTTGGCTGGTGAGCGGATAATCATTGGACGCCATATGTGAGGGCGGTGTTTTGAGCGCATCCTCAGAACGAGCTCACATTAATAGACTGCTAAGACTGGCAAGATTGATGGTGCGGGATGCACGTTGGAAAAGAACTGCCGAAGATCGCCGTCAGCTTGCGCTCAATAGCCGAGCACACAACTATGTCCGCAAGTGAATACTTCTTATTGAGCAATCTATTACCCACAAATTTAGATCGGCTCACCAAGAATAGAGATGTCAAGGAAAAACTCATCATTCAATTAACTTTAATGGCAGCCATACGGTACTTTCTCTGCATTCAGAGACACTATGCACCACTACTGCGTGGTGCCCGTCGAACACCTATGGCTAGCGGTTTTACTCCGATGGCAAAATTTCACATCTATCGCCAAGACATCACACGCCCATTGACCAACTTCCGGCTGACCTACTTCCGGCTGTATAAACATACGCACAACACAGTTAATTTATTTATTATGCGTAATATTTTTAACGCGATCGTAACTGGATAAAGGCCTGTTCACACATGAAGCGGAGCGCTACAAGCGTAGCGCTTCTCTCGCGCTAAGCGCGTGCTGACGGGAGCGTTCACCAGCTTTGTATCGCACCGTCAAAACTGTTGCTCATGGCAGACGATAAGTAGCTGACGGCACGTGAGGAGCGCTACATTAGCGCTTCGCTGCATGTGAGAACCGACCTTTATGAAGACTTTTTGTAGTCCGCTCGTAGAGCTTCGCGTTGCTATAGACGCTTTACAGCAGCTGTGCATGGGCGCCGCCATAACTGCCCTTCAGTTTTTGTTCCCTCTTATTCCGTTCGCTTGACTTCATCATTTCCACAGCAGGACAGGTTATTGCCATTTTAAGTGTTACTGTGTCCTTCCCCCCAGCATAGGCCGTTGTGGAGACTCGTCAACGCCCGCTTCAGTGGCTCGGCATCTCGGTAAGACAAGAGAAGGGCGGCTATGGCGGCTCAATCTGGCGCGTGTGTAAAGCGTCTATACTCCGTGCACACTTAAGTTGAGACTGAGCCAATGCCACCAGCACGAGAGCACGAGATTGCTTCTTTTAAACGTCCCTCCACAGAACGAGCGCTAGCGCAAGAAAGGCATCTTCCAGAAACAGGAGCGCGAGCTAGCTCGCGCTTTTGGATGTGGCTGCATTCTAAACTTAAGGGTGAATGAAGTATAGCGAGAGCTCATTCCGTTATTTTGAAGCAAGCATCGATTGGAGATGCGTCCGCTAGAAACCCAGTCCGGTGCGTACGGTCATTTCTAACTGTCTGATCTCGGAACACCCCGTCAAAAGCCGACGCGCATCGTTGGCTGAAGAAAGAAATCTCGAAGGTGTGGAATCCAAGTTGAGTAAGCGCAATCAAAGCTCACTGTCAGCACGTGCACCGTTCACACGCACTCGTAACACATTTCTATGATCATCCCCAAGCAAAGGAGCATGCCGCGTGGGCTGGCGTCAACGGAAGAAACTTTTGAAGCATGAAATTCGACACGAAATTGAATATTTTACGGGCATTCCCCATCGCCCTCTTTTAGTTATTTACTTCGAATCTTTTGTACCCAGAATTTGAACGCCTTGCCTGTAGCACGTTTAACTACATTTTTAGCTTTTTCCTTAGGTCTCGAATGTTTTATTGTGACCTTATTCGTCCGTCTGGTAATACAACATAAATTTGCCCCTGGTTTCGACAGCTGAAGACATACCGTGAGCAAGATTATTGCTGTTGTGTGAAAAAGGTTTTACAACCCTGATATGCTTATTTGTATACGTTAGTTTGAAGGATGGTAAGTTAAGCTTGCTTGTGCGCGCTGCTCACTTGTGCATTTTGCCTTTCACAAAACAATAAGTCAACACGAAAGCAAAATCAATGCTTCTATTTGAGAGGTCTTGAGATGGGACAGAGACCGACTCAGTAGGCGTTCTTTCCTCAACGTTCCTAATTTCTTCTCGTTTCCTATCTAGATGCAATTATACTGGTAGCACCTCTGCGATGAAACCGAGCTTAAAATTGTCTTCACTCGAATCAAGACAAATCTAACACTGTTATTTAACTGTTACAAGTCAGTTACTACATAATCCCTCACAATCGGCTCGTGTCATCAACAACTGCTATTTTCAACACATATCTTGTCGCATCAAAACATAAAACAAATCGTCCCTGCCTCTCGGGATTGTGGACTAGAACGATCTTCCAGCGAAAGTTGTGTCAATTGCCGATCCCAGAATTTAGAGAAAAAATTCAATGATTCTACTATTTGCTACAGAAGTCTAAGTTTAAGATTAACTCATGTTTTGCTGTTGTTTGGTTCAAGAGTGAGTGTTCTTTTGTTTCTTTTGTCATTTGTAGTTATCGTTTTTTTGTTTAACCTACGCGAATCTTGTTCCCCTTGCCTGCTACTTATCTAATATCCTCGAAAGAAGGCCCTTCAAGACGAATAACTAACAAAAAAAAATACTGAAAAAATAATTCTTCAATTTTAGGCATTTTGGTAAATGGAGGGGCGGTTTCTGAAGAAATCAGTGCCTTCTGATTCGTTGTTCAAACGCACAAAATATACCAAATCAATCGCAATCATTTAAAAACAAAATTGGCGGCAAAGGAACAAAATTTAAGTAACGTCGAAAGAAACCCCTGGTTTCGACTGCTCCAAGTCCTACCTGGGCCTCGAACAAAGACGGCGAGACTTTCTCCGATTGGACAACTGACTCCGACTCTCTTAAAGTTTTCCACCTCAACAATTGTATATTTTTGCCGAAACCTGGCTTCTTTCGGTAATGGGCTTCTACATGGCAGGGATCTTCACTTTGCCCCTTCATGTTTCTTTTTTTTTTGCCCTCTAAGTTTTGTGTTGTGTTTTTTTTTTCTTTTTCAGCGTCCGCGATTCGCTGCGAACTTCAAGATACAATCCAGAAGCCACTTTAGAAATTGAATTTTGGTGGACTCGCTGGCAGCGTCGAGTAGCAGTAAGCAAGGAACGTACAGTTTTCACGCGAAGGCACGACCTGATGTGCCGGCGCCCGTGGGGAGGTAGCACTGCGGTGCAGTTAAACTGACCGAGGTCAAGCATGGCCGCGGCAAGGTCTCCCTCCCCGCGTGTCAGCAACTGGGGCACGCGCAGATCGCCGAAGGAGAGAGACGAAAGGAACACCGGGAAGGAAGGACCGCCTGCAACGAGCAAGTTTCGGGCCGAGACTCCGGCGAGGCAGTAACCATGGATTGTTTGTTCCGGGGTGGAAAGAGTGGCAGTAGAGCCGACTTCCAGGGGGCGGGAAGCCGCTTGCGATTCTCCCCAACGTTTTGTCTGGACCTACCGACTACGCCGCTTTGGCTTTGTGCTGTAATTTATTGATGCTCGCTCCTTCTCTGCTTTCTCGTCTTGCGTATGTTCTTTTTTTTGCTTCCTATTGATCTCTACCCGGGCCCTTTCTCCCCTTTTGGGCCTTTCCTCGAATCACCTTTGTGTGTACGTTCGTTGCCTCGCTCTCCGCTAGCTTTCCCGGTCTACATCTTTATTTATATCGTTGGTTCTTTTATCTATTCATTCACTTATTCCGGTGTCTGTGTTGCGATGCGGTTAGCTCGGTTGCTCTCTCCAAATAAAATAATACAATCTTGCCGCTATCCCGGTTACTTCATAATTGCGAAAGGAAATCAGGTGCGGACCTTTGTTTTTTTATTTTAGTTTTGTCGTCTTCTTGAGTTCCTATCTTTATTTATACGAAATGCCCGGTTATGTCATTGTGCGCTGGCTAGCAGTGGGGTTCTCCGAATGGGGACTACACACGGTTTGTTATCTTTTGGTGCATTGCGTCACAGTTTAGCGAAGAATGCAGCGAAGCGTATAAGTGCATGCTATCTGATTTTGATCGCGGTTCCACTGCACCAAATTTTGCGCAGTAGGATCATTAGCCAAAGATATCGCCCCTGCTTGAAGCTTCTGCGGCACATAGAATATTTGTTTCTGTTGATTGGGTATTTGTCTTTTAGAGCACTTTTGGCGGCACTGTAACGCAATACGGTATCAGGTCTGACTTCACTTAGTACCAAAAGGCTAGTGTCGAGAGTACGGATTAAATAATTATTCGTATCTTATAGCCGCAATATAATTTTAACCGAGCAGCTGTTCGCGCTTCCCAGTCGATCTAGTAGAAAAGGCGTGTCCTAGAAATATGGTCACTTATCGACATGTCTGATAAGGAAATTTGTTTTTTACTACACACGGGAAGATGAACGTCCAAATGTCGTTCGTTATGCTACACACACGGGTTGTAGTTGTTACTGACAAAAAGTAGCAAAGTACGTTACTCATTGCTTTGCAAATAAAATTTAACGCGTTGCATCTACATTGACTGAACATAAAAGAAACGCGTTACCGTTACGGTTACGGACAAACAGTAGTTCAAGATACTTTTTATCAGCTTAGCATGCCTCCCTGATATTGCGCATACGTGTCTCCTTACTCAGATGCACATGCGAATCAAAAGTTGTATACCCCGGATTGGTGTAATGTTATGCAACTACTCGTCCACGGAGCGTCCCTGAGAGATGGCGGAAACGTCCGCTGCGCTGTAAACAGTCATAATAAGAGCTGAAATAATTTGAAAGAAACACTAATGACATTAGTAAATCACCTATAAAAGGTGCCGTGCTACGCGGCATAAAGGCTAAAACATACTGTTGATTTGTTTTGTTTTTATATTACGCGTAGTTTTTTTTCTACATTTGAACACGCGAGGACCAGTAGGAAGCGCGGACAGCCAAAACACCTACTGGGAGCTCGACGACAATCCCAGGGTATTGAAGCGTCACTCTTTGTCCTGCACGTAGTGCACATGGGATCTGATTTTGGTCTAGGTGTGAGCGAGAGCGTTCTTGACAGCCGATTGGACGTGGCGCCACATCTTGGGCGTAATCAACAAATGTGACATTTTTAACCTGTTCGCGAGCTCACAAGCGGACAATATTTTGATGAGGACGTCTCACCGACATACGAATTGGGAAGGAGGTCTCGCGGCCTCTGATCAGCTTGTCCTACGTAGTCCTTCACACACCGGTCGATGTTAGCTTGCGTCCGATAGCAGCAACACCTTGAGATTCGCATGTGAAGCGCTGGATTCAGTAGCTTCAAGCGTTAATTAGCAGACGATCGCAATTTCAGCCTGTATCTTGCAAGGCGCTTCTGATTACGTCCGTTTCTTAACGTTTTATTCAATTCATTTTAAATCTCACCAAGTGTTTTGGTTGGATTTGTTTCCCGGGATGCCCTTACAAATGCAAGCCGATTCTATGCAAACTACAATGTTTGCCGATGCACCGCTGACATATTGTAGTTTTGTAGACTTGGAAAGACACGCGTAGCTTGCTTTGGGAAGTAAGCTTTGCGTAAAAATTAAAGCAAATAAATGCAGGCTCTATCTAATATTTATTCGCAGTAGAAGCGCTCGGAAATCAGCATACACTCACAAAAAAGTATAAAAGATAAGTCTTATGTGTTGAGGAAAATTGGAAATCCTGCTCGTAAGAAATACTCCCGATATTTCCAAAGTTTGTCTCACAATACTCCCAAAAAGGCTAGTATTTTAATGGCAAAAACGTATCCAGATTCTAATGAAAAGAACAAAATTCCGTTCGGTGCCAAGGAATAGGTGACTACGGATTTTCATTCTCATTATTTTTGCTTTTCTCTTAAGCCCCGATGCCACTATATTTTATGGCATTAGTGATAAAACAAAAATTACTACCTCTGATTGTATTGCAAAAAAACTAAATAACACGTCGGAGGGCACGAAAAAAATTTTTTTAGCACAAAGTTTTCTATGGAGATATTTTGTTTCCCCACCTGTCGACCTAGCGGTGTGTAAAGGCTTATTTTAGATTTTTTTACGCCAGATAAGTTATACTTACCTGCAGCCGGCTTTCGAAAATTCGGCTACCTTTTTATGTGTGCATATGTACCTACGCAATTTACTATCTTTTTTACAGCAGGATCATTTGCACAGTTCCTCGCGAGTTTATTTCTGCTGTACTCCTCATCGCAGCACAAATCCGGTGCTCGGTAACGAGCCAGGAGACGTAAAGTAGATTCCACCGCTTGTTAGTTCACTGTAATACCTCCGGAGTCCGAAATATAACCAAAAAACTAAAAATAAATATGTAAACAGGCGCCAATTTTTGTCCAACGCCTATTTTTTTTTTTGCTCTTTTCGGTCAAAGTTATTTTACGCCTTCAGGCAAGGCTTACTCTGTAATTTGGCGTCTCCCCGTTGTATCCAGTTCTGCTTCCTAGATGCTGATTTGGTACGCGTTTGGCGGCATGGGTGCTCGTTAGCAGCGCGAATGTTTAGGCTTCGATTTTGTTTTTGTTTTGCTGAGGCCTAACATGGGTTTGGGTTTTTGTGGAAGTATTTGCTTTTGTGTTATTTTTATTTGTCGCGACCAAGGTTCTCGTTACTTACGGAAGCGTAAACAAGCAGCTGCCCAAGTAGGGGAAACATAAAACGAGCCTGAACATACCTCCTGAAGAGACTCGTTCATCCCCGTGTGAATGTGCGAGTTAGCTTTTTTAAACTTTATTTAAGTAATTTATTGTTTTTCTCGTCATTTTTACTCTCGAACACTGCACACCCTCGCATAGAATAACTGAGTAGGACAAATCAACTATTTTAACCGGAATTAAGAGTTGAAGAGCTATTATATTCGTAAAACGTGGTCATACGAAGGAAAAACACTAGCTAACAATAAAGTATCGAAAACAGTAAAATTCAACGCTATCTGTACTAATTGTATAATGTCTCTCCCTGACCTCACCGTCTTCACCTTGTTATCACTCTCCGATTTTTACCTTCGGGAAAAATACAGTGATCGTGCAGGCAAGCAGTTGAATTTTGATCAAGTTGAAAATTATCTGAGACTGTGGTAAAAGATGGGAAACCCAGACGAAGTCAATATAGAGTCGAGGTTGATACCTTGTTGCGATTTATCATTTTTGGTTCTTGCCAAAAGCAATATTTTTATGGATACGCGCTTATAAAGCTTTTTGGGGTACAGTTCTCCATGCTTTTATTTTTAGGCATACCAAGACATTATTACAATTTCAAAAGTCTGGTAGAACATATAAAGTCTACAGGGAAATGTTGCCAGTGTACTTCAAACTTTCTCTCAAATTGTATATGAACGGATAACATTACATTTGAATTATTGTTTTACGATATGTATGTCAGAAGCCCGTACTGTACTGATCAAACATATTATTTTGCAGCCTGCAAATAAGCTGAGTCAGCAGCGTGCTCGATTCCACGCAACTAGCTGTGGTTTGATCCCCGCCAGAGCTTGTCCTTTTCATCTTTATTTCGATTGCATAACTGGAATGTTCCAGATCACTCGAGAATCTTCTTGTTTGTTCGAACTCGGAAACTTCTAAATACCCACGCGCTTTCAAACGGAGCTTCGCATGGCTGCTTGAAGAACTCGTCCTTCCGTCTCCGTCAAAATATACTGTCTTTGTAACTTTATGTTTCTAAGCACAAGTTCGCTGCATTAAGCATTCATTTCAGGTTTTATTATTCAAGTTTTTTGTTTTCTTTGTGACGATATCACGAGTTGTCGGCTCATAGCATATCGATGAAATTTAAGTTGTATATTGACGCGCTCTCGCCCGACCTTAACGTATAATCGAAACAACCCTCTTGCTTTTACTTTCTCTTGGTGCAATGTTATTATTAATACTAATACTACTAATAATAGCTCTATTTCCCATGCATAAGCATGGTGGGGCCTGAGGAAAAAAGCTGTCCAAGCAGCTTGACTGGTCCTCAGCCCCCTCAGGTACATAACAGTGTCGAGAAAGACATTTAGAAAGAACGCAAGAAATTATATAATAATACAAGTTACTATAATAGGGCCAGGTGAACTTAGGAAATTCGAATATACAGAGAAAGAGACAGACATACCGCTGGCCTACCAACTGTGGTTTAATACTACCTCCTCTTTTTGAACCTTGACTTGGTGCCTTTTTTGTTCTTTTTTGCGTTAAAAGCCAACTAAAACCACAGCTTATATCCGAAAACCTAACTAAACTTAAATTTGGATCACCGTACTTCACCCGGACATAAAACACCGCGATTGTTTTTCTTTGGTATTGAGCTTGATCAAGGGCGCGCTGACGCACGTGGCTTCGTTTTCCTCTAGGGCCAAGGTCTTGAGCATCTCTCGTGCATACCGGTTCTTGTGTTTTGCGATGTTGGTGACGCTGCTGAACTCTGCACTGCATTCGCAGTTGCGACAATAAGCTGGTAGACGACCTGCTGTTGTGCCTTTTAAAGATGCTGCGTGTTCTCTTGTCCTCTCGTTAATGCATATACCTGTCTGGCCAATATAGCTTTTGCCACACGATGAGGGAATGTGATAAACAACCCCCTTTTCACATGGGGAATATCGTGTCCTGTGAGAGATGTTACAGGCTTTCATGCGGTTGGTGTCCTGGTTTACCTTACGGCACATGAATTAAGCTTTGTTTGCTGCAGAGCACGCAACCTTGATGTCCTGCATCAAGCTATCATTTTTACTTTTGTGTTATTCCATGGATAAAGTGTGCCCGGTGTTTTGCACTTCAGTTTTGTGGAGATCTCTTCACACACGCTCACCAAGAGAACTTCTTCCGTTTGATTCAGGACATTCCAAAACTATAAAACGAAGTGTTGCCAACACCGCTCTTCTATCGGCCTTAAACAAATCGTGACACCGTAATACTGAGTCCAGTTTCAAAGACAAACTTCTCGTTTACGAGACTCTAGATATCCGAATGTTGTCGTGGTCTGCGTGTATTCGTAGCGACCCATCCGCCTCTAATACTAACCGTGGCCCCTCCCCTAAGTGCACACCGACATCTACAATGTGGTCAGATATCCAGATATCATAAGATATCAGGTATCTGGTCAGATATTCTAGATATCATCAGATGTCTGGAATCATGGTTATTCCGTAGCGACCCATCCACCTGTAATTCTAACGGCGGCCCTCTCCCCGAAGGGTACACCGACATCTTGAAATACCTTAGAGTAATCATTTAACATCACATTTACTACGGACGAAAAAAAGTTAAAACGAGGTCCGTAATGATGATGCCTCCCGTGTGCCATGGACGAAGAAGAAATCGTACAAACCAGCACTACGGATGAAGAGAAGAACAAAGAAAGTGTTCGGTTGCTGGTAAGTAGTCGGGTTGTTTTTAGGCTGCACTGATGATGTATTCCGCATGGGAGACGAAATGTCTACTCATAAATGTTTGACATTGTTAGACAGCCTGGCGCAATTCTATTTGTAATCATTAATCCAGGCTTTTGTAACATGTTGGCATGTCTATCATGCAACACAAGGCATATCTAAAGATGGTCATTAGTGCTTCAACCATCTCGGTACCAGTTTGGCTTTACCGTCTGCACAATATGCTTGCTAAGTGCAACTGTAAACA
This sequence comes from Ixodes ricinus, assembly GCA_037355805.1. Classification (NCBI taxonomy): domain Eukaryota; kingdom Metazoa; phylum Arthropoda; class Arachnida; order Ixodida; family Ixodidae; genus Ixodes; species Ixodes ricinus. The sequence continues at coordinate 26,918 of JAZHYW010007541.1, forward strand.
AACGCAATAAAAAAAAACATATTAAAACTTATTTCAAACTTATAACTTTTTAAACTATACTCTGTTTCACCTTATGATGTACCGCAGGAAAGGCTACAAGCGCGGGCTCCTTGCTCTAGGGCACATCTCGGCGGCACAAGCTCCCGTGAGTTAAGAGTAGCTCCCAACGCTATGAGCTCGCGCTTCTAGCCTTGTCTGTGGTACAACATAAGGTGAAACAGAGTATAGATGAGACCGACTGTTTAAACAAAAATTTGATTATTTTGCATAATATTGATCTAAAACTTAATTCATGCAGTTTCTCATTAGTTTAAAAAAATTTGCACTGCTTCTTTTTTATGGAACGAAAACCCTATAGTTTACTCAATAAATACATACCGCAACATGACAGGAGGTTTATGCAACTTCAGTGAAGCTCCCTCAGATCTTCACTGATTATTTTGAATTCTAAAATAATTCAAAAAATGACAACGGTTCCTCACATCCACCTTGCTGATTCATCTGTAAATCAGTTGTTCTAGGTATCTGTTCCTATGAGTAGAAAACTCAAAGTTCTACAACAAAAATGAGCGCATACTATCCCATAAGCGTAGGATCAAGTGGTACCCTGGAACGAAAAAATGAGCACCAGCAGGCTTTTGCCATAAAAGAGGATGCACAACAGTACAGTGAATGCAAGGGCAGGGCAATTGGCTCTAAAAAAATTGACAATGCATTATTTCTGTTTTTCAGTTCTAGCGTGTTAATTGGGTTTACCACCAACAACTATTATGGTAGAATTGTTAGTCCTTTGGACTGTCAGTTGGCGAGTACAGTGCGGGGCATTGATAGTCATGCAATATCTTTGTCAGTCATTTCCAACGGTTTGTTTTGTCTGAAGCTGAAACAACGCTTCATAAATATTTTGCCAAGTGTGTGTAGTTCCCGTAAATAATAATGCTGATGAGGGCAAAATGAAGCTACTACATGCGTCAGGTTTTGGAAACCTAAAAATAAACAAACTTCAAACAGAGCTTGATCAGACGTCCTCTCATGACAGTCCTCCAAACAGTTTCAATGAACAGAGCTTTTCTAAAACAATACAAAAAGTAACTTATTTTTGTAATTTTTTTAATAATGTATATGTGAATGAAATTTCAAGTGGCAAGTATGACGTTTTATTTTAACTTAATTTTTTTTAATTTAAAGTGTGAAAATGAATACAATTATGGTTTTGTGATTGATGTAAAGATTTTGGTTCATCTAGGTTAGGGTTTATTAGAAATCACCCAGCAGCCACTGCATCCACATTAGTACGTGATAGGTCCTGCATCCGTATGGACCCATCCTTGAATGACGAAGATAAAGGTTCCCTGTCGCACTCCAGTCATTCACTTCTTCAGGCTCTCAGTAGCTGTGGGCGGACTGCTCATCGAATGTGTGGGTCCCTTGTATCGTTTCTCTTGTTGATATGTAGTTAAAATGCTTTACCAGGATTTAGGTAAAACAAAAAAAAAGTTAAAAAAAAGAAAGCGAATCGTTGTTTGGCCCAACCTTACAGGAGAGCTTCCGTTCCAATAATAAGATTGCACCCGTGACACTATTTTTGAGCCAGCATTTCGGCTTGCAACTCTGAAGTGTCACGGACTCATACACTCTCATCGTTCTTGTAACAAGATTGGACACGCTGCAAACTCTGTTGACTGCACCAAATTAAACTTAGTTGAACAAACTAATATCTAAGGAAACTAGCTTGGAATATTGCCTTTAACAAAATAAATTGTTGAATGCTGAAGTTTTTAGTCCAAAACAACATATAAATCAATGCATGAATTTACCATGCTTTATTGATAACAGCACTTTATATTCTGTTTGTGTCAAAAAACAGCCATGGAAGCCTGTTTTATTGGAACGCTGAGCAAAATATAAAACGAAGCATTGACCAAATGCATTAGGACACTGAATAGTCTCGCCCTCATATTGTTTAAGCATTACTATCATGAACAAGACTGTAGAGTACATATTCATCTACAGAGTATAAGCATCACTATAAAAACAAGACTACACGGTACATATTCATCAAAGTACTGCTACGGAAATCATATACTTGTTGTCTAAAAAAGAGCACGAAAGCAAGTGCATTTGCATATATGTCCATATAGTGGTGAAAACTTACATTATAGAGATATTGATTTCTAGTCATGGGTTGAGCGTGATGTGGGTATTCAGTTTACATGGCAAAATAAACCTGCCGTTCAGAATAGGAGCAGGAAAATTCACGGATGACATGAGTGAAATACGATCGAATTTTTTCCAATAATGACTGTTTAAAAACAACACATCATGATTGACTCGTTGGATCGATAACTCTTCTAAATCAAGATACTTCAAAATGGAATCATAGCTGTAATTGCAACAACGATTGGTTCCCATGCATTGTGTGCAAAAGAGCCCCCGACACACAAAATTAAACTGTGATAATCTATTTTTTGTTAATATAATGAAACGCCAGAATCCTATGGAGCACATTTATTTCTTAGTCACAAAATCAATATAAAAAAACACATATTTAAACACGAGGTAAACTCAAGCAGCTAAACCATACGCAAGAAACAGAATCACTGTGAGGTCGCTTTTGTTTATGTGCATTGTTGCCTCGCTATTCTTTGAAACGGCTTTTCTTTGATTAATGCCGCGTTCGCTCTGGATGGCCACATCGCCGCGGCAACACTGGATATGCGAGGAATGTTATAAAATGGCGGTGTAGATGTCAACGTCGGAGGTGCTTTTATCATCTTGTTGGGTGCAGATATCGTGGCGAAGGAATCATTTATTCACGAATATCGTGAATAAATGATTCCTTCGCCATCATCTGTGGCTCGATGAACTTTAGACATGTTTGACATTTCCACGATATATATGCAAGAGGAACAAAGACATTGGCCTTGACGCTCAATTTTAAGTTCGTTTCGACTTTCATGCAGAATTAGGAACACAGTAGTGAAATAAGTTAAGTATTTGCACCTAACGGGGAGTGTATGCCTATTCAGCGTTTCAAATACACACTAATCAGAAATCCATCGAACTTTACGTCTGCTAGCAACAGCGAGTCAAACTGTTCTGCGCGCGCTGTTGAATGGCTCACGGAGAGCGGCATTTCACACCGCGCCGCATCCGCGGAAGGAGAGTGAATTGGCGTGTCTCAAACGAGGAAGCATTGAGTCAAGGACAGCAGCTACATAACGACAGGGAGAACAATTGCTTTCTGGTTTATCGTCACAGCGCAGATGGCCGTTATAGCGAGGTCTTCTTCTTCTTCTCCTTTTTTTTTTTTTGCATAATGTTTTGGTATATACAGCCTTTCGGGTGAGAGGTTCCCACTCCAAAATAAACATATAGCTCAATTAGCAACTTCGTCACCGACATCGAAAGCAAATAAATAAGTGCAATTGAGAATGATTGGTGCGCTAAATTCACCACTCGCGTAAGGGTCTCAAAGCTAGGGTTTTGAAGAAAGGCGCCTTGCACGAATTTTTCTCTCTTATCCGCGTTTTTGTATCACCAGCCTAGCGCTTTCTTTGCAGGAGTGGCGACACCAGCGCGCTTCCCAGGCTCCCCGAAACTTTCTCAAATATGCGTAGTTTTGGGGTTTTTAACGGCGCTCATCACGTTTCTATTTGAAACCATGTGCTCATTATCCCGAATTAATAAGTTAATTTACAAACTTTACATAATTATCCGACTTCTCGTTATAATTAGTCCTCTATATAATTTCCTCCTGCAATGCAGAGACGCCATTAAAGCGGCTGTAGTGGCTTTTTTAATTTGTAAAGGGTTAAGACAAAACACCCTGCACATTGAAACTACAACTCGACCTTTCTAATCCACTACAAAGACGGTAACGGAATGTTCGCTGCGCCCTACCAGCGAGGCTTTTTATCGGACGACAGCATCTATAAAATGCTAACATAAGCTCTTTCACCCATTCGGAATACTGTTTTAGGCCAACTTCGTAAATGAGGTCAAAAAGTGGGAAAGTCGCATTTTACTAATTAAACTTCTTGATGTCATCCTAATTATACTCCAAATACGGGCACAATTACGCGGTTTTAAGCACTAATTTTTATGAGTGGCTCCTCCTTAAATTCCTACATACTTGCGTGACTACTATCTTGCCCCCGTACATTTTATAGGCCTGAAGACAGGCTTGAACTCAAAGAGCTGTCTTACGTCCTTACCAAATAACGCCATGGGTATTCTAGAATAACGCAAACCCCCAAAATAAGGACTACGAATACACCATTTATATCGCTCGTCATTTTTTATATTTTTCTTACAAACCGCGACCTCATTCCAGTTGTTCCACAGGTGAGAAAGAGTTCTATACCACGGAATAGTACAGCAACCGCGCACGGGCTTCTCCTGCAGGTCTAATCTCCAGCACACCGTAAAAGCGGTCGCTTCAACCATAAAAGAGAAAAGAAGAGAGGGTTTGGGGATGCGGGAACCAAGATGCCATGCTCCCCGGGTCCCAAATGAGGTTATGCAGATTTTGGAGACACGTTCGTTCGTGTGCTCCGAGTACGTTCTGTCCGGAGCTGGGCGAGGTGGGCCGCCCGTGCCGCCTGCCTGTTTATTTATGACGCAGCTTCCGAGCGCGCTTCGCTGGCTTGGAGAGAGATGAATCGGCGGGCGCTGCAGACGCAGCCAGGAAAGCCGGGCGATGTGCGGCGCGCACAAGACCGCGGGGACGAATGTTTTTCAGCGCTCAACCGGAGCGTTTAGCATCGGCTGTTACACCGGTGGTTTGGGAGCGCACGGTCTTGGCAGTGGTACTCGGTGAAAGTTCGAAAGTCCGCTTGGGTTCTGGGGTGGCACCGTGGCGCCGCAGAGAGGGTGGGGTTGTCGGAAAAAGATGCATGGGCGGTTAGTTCGCGCAGGCATTTGGCAAGACGTAAAGGGACGAGAACGGATTTGAATTGCACTGTGCTGGAAGGAAACTTCGAATTTGAGGCGCCAGAAAATGTTATTACGTCCGAACCTCTCTTTCAATATGTGTGACCGCCACCATGCAAACTTTTTCGTGATCTAATTCAGTTCCGACTTGACGCAAGCCTTTTCTATGGAAGTTCCCACCACCTCAGTCAACAGTTGCGATGGAAAGCGTTTAACACCCGTAGTTTGGGCGAGCGATGTGTCAGTCTGCCGCCCGTGTCCTTAACAGAGAAGCAAATGTATTTATTTTTTAATCATTTTTGCATGGATGAATTCGAGCTCCCTCCTCGAGCTCGTGGGTCCCTGTTCGTGTGCGGCCTTCGGTCGAGCTTATTCCGCCGGTTTTATTTCTCTCTTTACTTTTTCCTCAAATACTTGTGAGATGCAAGTGTGCGCTTGTCTGTTGTCTGAGAGTTTTTCTTCTCGGTCCTTGTCATTTCGTGCGCCTTTTTAGCCATGTTTCAGCAGTACCAACTCTCCCAACAGGCTACCCTCTACACGTCTCTTGTCTGCAACAGTAATTAATGCCGTCTCGGTGTGGAAGTCTTCTTTATGATGCTCTGAGCTCACAATGAACAAGTGAAGGTTCTTCTCTGGAACGGCGAGGACCAGAGGACAAGTGATGTCCACCGACGTTTTCGAGTGGAGTTTGGGCGACGACATCCGGGCTTTCTTGAAATTCTACGCTGGGTGAGGCGCGTTTCCAAGAGGAGGAAAACCTCCAAAACAAGCCACCGAAGCTGACGCTGAAAAATGCGGTTCTCGTTGGCTTCGCGGGGAGCACTGCCGCCAATCTATCGGCTGTTGCGCCAATCAGACGCCTTTGGTTAGGTTAGGTTAGGTTAGGTTAGGTTAGGTTAGTTTTTTAGTTTTTTTATTTTGAACTATTTCCTCGGGGAAGTGTGTTTAGTGAAAAATTTACACTCTTAGTGCATATTATTCGGCAAATTTTTTTGCAAAATCGTATCTCGATAGGTTCAGAAACCGATTTATGCGGTCCCTTAGAACAGCTATCGAAGCCTTTGTTTCACGCTGTATATGGTTTCCTATTGTTTCGTATCGAATACTAAAAATTTCTTCCTGACAGAGATTGGTGTTCATGGTTTTTGTTTAATTTTCCTATAAAAAAAGGTTGCTCTTAGGGGTTTGGGGGGAGGGTGACTAAAGAATGTGGTACCGTATTAAAAACGCTCTTAAAACGAGACGATAAAGCAAAACAAGAATTGTGAATAAAGGCGAGACCGAAGACCTCACGCCCGATCTCCAATGAAGATAACTTTACTCTGCTTAGAGATACTAACCTTCATGACGAATAGTGGAGCAATAGCCTGTTGGGTTATTATTCATATTTCAGGGGCCAGATTGCCATGGTGGGGAGCACTAGTTATGATGGCGTGCTCGAGTTGACGCCTGGCAGTACATTTAAAAACTATACTTCGTTTCCTCTTAAGTACAGACGCAGCTGAAGCTACGAGATAATAAAACCAATCAGGGGTCTTTCCCCGAAAATCAAGCAGAATCAAAGCGCAAGTCACTAGACGTTTAAAAATTTTTAGGATTACTTTATCGAAGATAGGACAGGTACCAAAAATTACGAACACCATTATGGTACGCCTTTGACGCTTTATGATTTGTCCCATCAGCTCGTGGCGCTAGCTGCGTCAGCACTTAAGGGGAGCTAAAGTATAGTTGAGTTGTTTTTGGAAGTAATGTACGGAAGTTACGCCTGATAAGCCCCAAAAATTGAGTAACTCCCATTGCACAATTTTTAATATACTCTCGTTATCATGGTGACTTTGTAAAGAGAACACTTTCCAGATATTTGTATTTATTTAAATATATATGCATTGTTTACTTTATTCTCGATGAACTATTTTTTTTTATAATGAAATCGTAAAATCGCAATGCTGTATATACGTCAGTCAATGTGCTAAGGAGTGCTGTGAATAGTGATGAGTGCGTGTCCTCAGTAGGGGTAGTTTGTTCTGTTCAATGTGCTTCTACTGACAAAAGAAAATTATCGGTTCTACAATAAAATTAAAAACGAAAATAAACTAGATTGTTTAATGTATTATATTTGCACACAATATATTTGCATACTTGAGTTCAGCCTGGGCCTGTAAATGATTAAAGATATACAAACGCGTTACCGTTCAATTTTTTTCATTTTCATGTTTTAATTATTTTTCATTGTGATATTGTTTATTTTGCTGCAACACTCCTGTAAATCCTAGTATGTTCTAGGCGTGTAACAGCGATTGGAGTCTTACTTTTTGCAATGTGATATTGTGAAAGGGTAGAGTGAAGTCAGTTGCAGGCGTTTAGAAATAATACTGTGAAAATCCGGGTTATTATCTGGAGGATTGGTTAGTTGATCAGCACTCGTCTGGATTGTGACGTTAATTAGTGGAACTTCTTCTGACGACATATACGGTACTACAGGCGCTTAATCATAGAGCAATGAGATACAGGTAACTGTACGAAACTAAAGATTGCACGCGATTACCTAAATGTCACTCGAGGCAAAACGTTAACGATAAACTAAAAAAAAGCATTGCAGTGTTCTATACAAAAGGCTGTAATCATTACATGAAAATAGCCCGGCAAAATATACACGCACAGTGTGATGCACTAGGCATAAGGAAGCAGGGCACTCAAGTAGTAGTGCATCCATCGTGTCCTTAATTTTATTTGTTGCCCTAGCATTCGGATGTAGTCTGCCGGCTTATTTCTTCTGAGCTATTCCGTCCCTACTTCCAAGTCCCCGGACACTCGGTTACTGCGACGCCAACTCGGAATCCGAGTGTCGCAAAATTTGGATGATGCAAGTCGGAAAAACTCTTCACTCGACATATTATCCGCTTGCCGTAGATCCAATTGAACCCAGGAGAAAAGGACGGGCGTTTTGGTTTACGAGCGAGAGAGGCCAACGGCTTTCCAATTTGTCCGCGTAAGAGCTCTCGTCCCGTGCAGTCCGGGGGTCGAGGATGGCAACGAGCTTGTGGAGGTTCTACTTCGAGGCTCTCATCGATATGGATGAGCATCTTGGAGAACAAACAAAAGACACTGATCCCTCGCCGACTCTTGAGAGACGGAGCGGATCGGGGATTTTCCGTCGGACGGTCGAGAGGCTGCTTAAATATAGATTAGAATCATGAGAACCCCGACATGTTATTGACTCCTGCTCTGCTCGAGGCACTATTGGATTGCTATGAGCCTTAAGGAATTGTGTGTGTGACGAAGGGAAACGGTAAATAGTTATAATTTGGTGGAATGATGGGTTGTTACAAGTTTAGAGTAGTACATTTTAATCGCATCTTTCTTTTAAGAGACAACTCCGGTCAAATATAAACCGTATTTACTCGAGTAATAGCCGCACTATTTATGAACAAGGCCCTTGCGTCTACTTTTCGACAGAACACATACACAGCCAATCATCGCGTTGCGCATAAATAACATAGCGAATAACCAGATGGAGAACACGAGTCTCCATACACATGCAATCTTCACAGATGGTATCTTCGCGCGAAGACGTTATCTCTGTCCTGTAAACAGCTGGTGTCATGCTGTCGATCGCGATTATTGGCAATGTGTGTGCTCCGTGGAAAAGCGAACCCTCAGGTTTTCTTCATAAGCAGTGCAGCTAATACTCGAGTAAATACGGTAATAAATGATTGGTATCGCTTTAGTGGCGCGAAATATCATCCCAGCCGAAACATTACGTCGAAGTGAAGCCGGGGGCACTCCACTAAAGTCTATGTTAAAGGGGCCACCAGTTGTTCTTCAGAAGATAGCAAGCTGCTTACATTATAATCAAGCAACACTGGGCAACGCGTATCGGAGCAGCAAAGCGACAGGAGGTCGCGGCCGTACAGCTGGTATTAGTGTTGCCATCCCTCTGTAACATATAGTTTTGGTTTGGGCGTAGATGTACGAAATCAAATTTTGAGCCGTGATTTTTATAAAACTACAAAAATATAAAAATATTTTACTGTGTAATTAGAGACACTGACTGAGCTGGAAGCATTCATTATCTCAAGTTCGAAAATATTTACCCGAGTTTCCCTTTAGGCAGATGAATTTTAACTCTTTTAGGACGTTGTTCGGATGTACAGTATGTAGCAACATCCTTCATAAGTACGGTGTGGTTTGGTCGATGTTTGCTACACAAAAGCAGTCTACTTTGCTTGATATGAATCCTCTTATTTACTTGAAGGTGCCTTTCAACAAGTTTTGTTATTTCAGTGAACGCCATTTATTCGTTTTAGGCCATTCGAAGTAAATTACTACGGTGACCTACGTAAAAAGACTCATTGTTTGATTTGGGTTTTTTCGCGCTGTGATAACCGCTTGGAAAATTTAAAAAAAAAGCTGTGTTCATCTTCTTAATTAGCAGCCTGAGCATGCACCCACGTGGTCAGCTGCCAATCAAAAGCAGCAAAGATTAATCATATCAAGGTACTTGGGTTGGAATAGCACAGGAGGCGTGTAGAGCTCCAGCCGGTCCTTGAATTTGGCTATTCTCGTCACCACAAATGTTTCACAAGAGCCACTTCGCGAATATTCCTAGAATCATTGATTTTCACCAGTTTTGTTCATGCGCTCACGAAGTGCTCATGTTCAATCTATGAGCCGCATCCGATTGTCGTAACAATGGACTGAACCCCACGCTTATGTCAAGAAAACAATTTCCGGGTCTTCCCTAAGCAGCACATATTTGGCCAATCGTTTGGCTGATGGCGGCCTATGGTGCTTTGGTCAGTGGGCAGAGAGTGGCCAGCCATTGGCCAATGACTGGACTTTCTCTGCCATTGGCCATCAGCCATCGGCCCAATATTGGCCGATGAATGGCCACCATTTGACCATTGGCCAAAGGATCATCGCCAGTCATTGGCAAATGCTTGGCCAAAATCTGTGCTGCTGGGACGTTTTCGGGTATTTCAAAGAATAGACTACAACGAAGAGTCCTTTTTTATCCTGTTCGCAGCAAAAAAACAAATATCTGCTCGATCATTTCCGTGGCGCGTGATTGTACTAAAGTAACTTTATGGCTAGTTTAAACCTAAGCGTGAGCGAAGTGAAAGTTAGGCGCACGAGACTGTTGCCTTCAGCATTGATTGTGCTGCACGAGCGCGGGTGCATGACAGGGATGTTGAAAGTCCGAACTCGCTTTGTAGCTTCTGCTATTGGCGAATCCGTCAAAATTGACGCCACCTACTTTCTAGGACAGAAAGCTGTGGTGCGAAAGTAGGTTAGACAAACACGCGGTGAAAATAGCCAATACTCTCGCTCTTGAAAATGAAAAGGAGTAGGCTGCCAGTGTGCTTCTGCAGAGTGAGACACAATCCGATCAAATATCGCTGCAACGCATTTTTAGGAAGAAGCGAGATACAGCAATACCGCGCAGAAGACGAGTCCGTCGCCTTTCCCCCCATACGACAAAATTAAACCTAGACAGATTATACATCGCACAAAAAAAGATCTTACGTTTAGTAGCCAATGTACAATATAATAGTCATGCCGATATTTTATTCTCAAATTTTAAGGTAACACATGTTTTTGACTTATATACACAGACATTAATCCAGAAATATAAAGATAGTATTTATTATAATAACAAATCATTCCTTTACTTAGCTTCGTTGGAAGAAAACTCTTCGTTTTATCATACGCGTAGTCCAGAGCACTGGAGAGTACCGCATCCCAGAACCAATTACGGATTTCAAATGCTCCAGTATACTGTACCATCTACCATTAATGAACTCATTAAAAACAATATTCACATAGAAAGTACGTCAAATAGCCAAATTAGACAATTGTATTTTAACAAAAAATAATATTTTAAAAGTTCTGTAGTGTTCATCATATCAAAAGCTGTATAATGTTCTGTATGTATTTTTTCTTGTTTTTTTTTTTTTTTTGCAAGTGCCGACTAATCTGCCCAGGTCTGTATGGGAGGCAGGGACCTGTCAAGCTACGCAATGTAGCTTTTTTCCCTGTCTCCTTCTCCAAAACTGGAGTCAATAAAGTTGAATTGAATTGAAAACTGCCATCACGTGTGGATCCACGCCGCGCCGCCCACCTTGCGTCATGATCGTCGACAGCGCGTTTTGCAGCGTCTAACAACCAATACTACGCTAGCAGGCGTCAAAACCAAGAAAGACTCGACTGCGGCTTTGCGGAGCCTCCCGTCAAGCTTCAGCGTGTGTGTCGCTTTGGTGTGCGTCCGGGATCCACCAAGCAATTGCGTCATGCCCAGGTGTTGTCTTCGAGATGTTATTGGAAGCGTGCAGTGCCAGACTGAGAACGGCAAGGAGGAGTTTTAGTTGTCCCACCTTCAGTGTGAACGTCCTACCTTTAATAATGCTTCATCATCTCGTGAGATTCGCTTGTTCAGTCGCCGCCGAAGCACGGCGAAAGACAGCGAATACGTGCCAGATGCCGGGCGTCCAAAAAGAGACGCCCTGTCGTTCTCGTCGTGTCAGTGACAAAAGTAAATCACATTTGTGACACATTGAGAGGTTCGAGTGCATCGTTCTCCGTTCTACAATTCTACGCCGGAATCCTCGTCTCCAGCGCCGAGGGAGTTCCGTTTCTGAAACAGGAGCCCTGTGGATGTCGGATGTGGCTCTTCCGAGCCGGCGATCGGCTCGCGTTTACTCAAATTGTTTCCCGTTCATGATAAACGACAAAAGGCTTCAGTACTGGGCTTCATGTGGGTCGATGATGACACGCAGCGAGGAGGGGGGAAAGTGGGGAAGGAAGGGGGGGGGGGGTCACAGTCTGCATCTGTGTGCTGCATAATAGATTCTCCGCTTTAACTGTTTGTTTATTTGCTCTTCCCCTTCCTTTGTCTTTCTCTTTCCTTACTCTAGAAATGTCGAGTATTGGTTTCTTCGTAACAGCTTCGGTGATTTTGAGCTATATTTAGGTTCCTTCTATTTCCCGGAAATATGCTTCCTGGCTAATGTTTGAAATGTTTTGTGTAAACACATACATGCCCCGATAGTCTCATCGATTAGTCGGTGCTTATTATTATTTGCTTTTAGTAGATTACAGGCAAGAGATTTGCGTTGCTGCGGGGAGCTCGCGCCAATTCACCTCGCACGTATAGACCATTTGCTATATTACCCAAGCATCAAGGAGAATTCAGGGATTGGTGTTCCACACGCCACACGCGCACGCTTTCCCTGTATTGAAGATTCGAATAAATAACCAAAATAAAGCGTTGACGAACGCGCGTGCAAGATGCCATTTGTTTTAGGTATTTGCTTTAGAAAATTAACTACTGCTGCGGCCAGCACGTGCGGCGCGTGGAACACCAATCCCTGCATTCTCCTTGATTCTTGGGTTATATAGCAATAGGTCTATTGAGCGGGTGCCCGCTGGGTCCCAATTCGAACTACGAATCTTGCCAATTATCAGCGTTTTTATCCAGAGCCCTTTCCGTTTATTAGAAAGACTACAGAGATGTTTTAGAATGATTGTGCTAGCCCTCCCTTAGTGAGCCTACCTGGGGCTCTATTTTTGTAGATGCGAGAGCGACAGTGAGATATTATTTGTCGCTAACTGATCTAGCGGAGATAGCGTTAGTAGGCGTTTTGTTTGCTAAAGCAAGCAATGAACGCGGTTTGTCTGCAATGAAACGCCAATCGCAGTATAAATAAAACCCTTTAGTGCCTTACGTCGTCTGCTAACAGACCGGAAACAAATTTGATCGATCTGCTACGAACCCAGCGCCGCGGTGAAGTGAGATCGGATAGGTGGTCAAACTGTGATCGTCTGCTATTTCACGCTGGAAGCCATTGACGACGCGCGCATCGTACGAAAATCTCAAGTTGTTTTGTTGCCGCACTCATGTCGGCATCAACCGGTGGATAAAGGAGAACTAAGGTGAAGCACATCAGAAGCCACGAGATCTCTACTTTTTGTATGTTGGTGAGTACTCACCAAGATATTACTCGCCTGTGAAGTATAAGCACTCTCACTTACACCTTGGCCAAAATGCGACCCTGATGAGGTAGAATAAAGTGAGCAATCGAATACGAGTACAATATCTGTGTTCCGCTTTTACTACGTACGCTAGTGTTTAAGGTTAAAAACAAAAAAGGTCCAAAAAATCTACCAAGATATCAGTGAAACCAAGAGGTCACAGTATGCACCTGGACGTTCGTTGCGGGTCTTCCGGTAAGAGCTGCACGCCAAAATATGTTTTTGTTTTGTTCTTTAAATGAAATGAGTTATTACCGATTGCGCAGTTTATTGTTGCTTGAGATCGTACATGACCTACAATCGGTAACAGAGTAAAATGAACGCTAAAGCAGTACCATGGTGGCGATGCGGGCTCGTTGGCGCTTATCCTGAAAAATTGCAACACAATGCGCAAAAGACGAGAACACAGAGTAAGTAGAAGAACAAAGGACAAGCGCTGAACGCTGAAGCAGCTAGGTCACGTCACTGGAGACCGTCACAGTTTGGGGAACGGATGGAAAACCTGTTGACACACAAAGCTAATTGAAGATGGGGAATTTTTGTTTTTAAAGTGGTTTACGGCGGAAGCCCCTTGCGACGCTTGTTGATGCGCGTGTTTTGACACTGATTCGCTATTATGGACGACGTACGCTATGAATTTTTTTTTCTGAGAAACGGAGGCGTTCATATGGAAAGCACATGACCGTAGCAAAAGAAAAAATAAAGGAACACTAATAGCACCTCTCTTAACTTCAAGTAAGAACAATCGGCTATGTGAACTGGTGCCGAATAAATGTCGTCAATAATTTGTACAGCCATTCTATGCGCTTGGAAAAGCAGAGTAAGAGCTCCGTTTGAAGTGCACTAATCGACGGAAAAGGCGTTTTAGTGCGGTGGTCGAGTTGGGTTTACCCTCTGCGCGTGATGCCGAAGTGCATGAATAAATTCTCCGAATTCCTAATCGCCTTTCCTAATCACCTGTATGTTGCGTTTTTCGCCATCCTAGTAATTTTTATATGATAAGCTGACTTCTCCACACTGTATGAAACTAACTAAAATTTTGAATTGGGAACGACCCGCTCATGTTGTACCAAAGACACCCTTGCTTTGTCTGAGATATGAAGCTGCGCTATCACATTCTTGGCATAGAAAAAAAAAGAACGTGTCCTCGACGCATACGTTAACCGCCAAGAGGTTAAAAAACGCTTTCCAGATGATCGCAAGGAGTATAGGTGTTGACACACTGCGTCTCCAACAAGTAAACTCGGCTTCCTGGATTTGTTATGCATAACAGTGGTTTCAACAAAATACGGCACGGGAATATTTCGCGGCATACCTCAAATCGATGCGGGTCTGGCGGGTGGTAGGAGAAGCAACAGCGCATAAAATGAACGGCGACGGGCGTCGGTCGCTGACGTTGGGAACTTGAGGAGTTTCAACTTGTGGAGGCTGAAATTTCCGTCGAATTGTCATCTGCAATGCGGGCTAGGTATGAAAGAGTGTCTGCCGCATGTGGCCTTCATCGCACAATGCATGGGTAGTTCTGAATGTCACCACCAGCGCCGTGACAATCTGGGCCGCTTTCACGTATGACGATGTCGAGAGGTTAACCAAGGAGACGAAATAGAAACTCTGTCATCACAGCAGTCATAGAGGTTTGCCATCTATCGTAGTTACGAATAGTATGACTAAATCTGTGATATATAATATGACTGCTATGTAAAGGGAACGTTGCGTACGTATCTATGAATATAAGTTGTTGTTTTGTTAAGATATAAGGTTAATATTTTGTTAATTGTTTCACTATATAGTTACAGTCAGCACGCTTCTGGATTATTCGATGCTCTGCCTTCTAGAAAATGTTATATAGTACTGACAGATATAATTCTTGATTTCCTATCTTTGGTGGTTACGATCATAATCTAAAATAATTAAATGAAACCTGTCTAGATGTTAAAGGACACATGCAAAGAAAAAAAAACTTTTTTTTTAAACAGCCGGGTTGAGAAAAGGAAGTCATAAAACGAATTTACAACGAAAAATAATTTTTTTAGAGCTATATTGACGGCGCTATACGAATTTGTAGTTGGCGGCCACGGGCGCCGCGGAAAAGTGGCCCATATTTATCACGTGACTGGCCCCTATTTGTCACGTGGTACTTGCGCTCTTTCGGAAGCTTCCTATGGTCTCGAAAACTTACTTATTCATCTTCGTTTGAAGTGCAACAAAAAACAAAGATTAATAAGTAACTTTTAGAGCCCAAATGAAGCTTTGAAAAAGCGCAAGCAGACGTGATAGACCTGTGCGCCGGTCAGATGACGGCGGCGGCGCCCTGAAGCAGACGAACTTGTGCGGCGGCGGCGACGGCGGCGTGGAGAAACGCGTTGAAGCGGCGGCGCAAAACGCTCAGCGTGCGGCGGCGGCGACGCACAGGTCTACCACGTGACCAGCGGCGGCTCCCGCGGGCGCCAACTACAAATTCGTTTTGCGCCGTAAATATAGCTCTAAAAATTTTCTTTCTTCTTTGTAAATTCGTTTTATAACATACTTTTTCCATCTAGGCTATTTAAAAAAATATTTTTTCTTTGCGTGTGTCCTTTAACAGGTATTACATCACTTAGCAACTATTTTTTGATAAACATAATTCCACAGAACCTGACGCAAAATAAGCTTACTTTTATTGCCACATTTGTATTGTTGTTTAAAGCAAATAATATTTGTTTTTAAGTTCGAGTGACTATGTACAGTATAGGGCTAGAAGACTCGGAGAGCGGGTAATGCGAGTTAATTGTTTGCTGAACGTTGATGCGATTAAGGTTTTCTTTTATAAATATATATATATATATATATATATATATATATATATATATATATATATATATATATATATATATATATATATATATATATATATATAAATGTAAGTGTGCTTGGAGCATAAAAAGTAGAAAGTATTGAAGAAAAAATATGATGTCTGTGGCAGGGAACAATTGTCAACAAAATGTTTATACATACACAATGAGCGCGGGAAACGAAAGATTATTAAGCGCTGCGAGCACAATGGCCAGAGCCCCGGACGGAAGACATCATAGTAAACTCATCGACTGCAACCAAAAAAAAATAACAAAAAAAATCATACAGCAACACAAAAAGTCAATTCAACTTTTCATTCGGACAAAAACAAAAGCACTGTTTTAAAATTTTATTCGGAGAAGTTTCACGTTTAAACCGGCAGAAACCAAAAATTTAAATCACGGAAAAGCGATGGGAGTCTTTTAACGGTGAATAATGAACTGCAGAAGCACCGCAGTGGCAATGTGAATATGAAGAGGTATTTTTCTTCGAAAAGACGCCGCTTGATCGCGCAATAATTCCCGCAGTAACGAAGTAGAACCGTCTCAGCCTTACAACGATAACTTTGTTTTGAACGAATGGCTCCCATCATACCGTCGTGGATTGTGCACACCCTCCCGTGTACACATAAACAAATGGAATTTCAAGAAGCAAAAGTATGCTGGTGGGTTGTTTATGACACATCATAAACATATGTCGTCTACTTCATTATTTTATTTTTTCATTGTTAGAGGGTTTAGATTATGACATAAAGAAATTGTTTTTTTTTACAATTTGAACAGGATCCTTAAATTAGCATGCTATTTGGTAAAAATGTTTTCAAATAAAGTCAATTCAATTCAATGCCATTCAATTTTGTTTCTCTCTCAGCGTACAAGAAGAGAGAAAATAGGGGTAAAAACGCAGTACAAAAACTGCCGCAACAGCAGCAGCATCACTTTAATCAGACAAAGAGAAAAAAACAAACAAGTAAAGAAAAACGAACAAAAATTATTTTTATATAGAATGAAGAAATTGATATAAATAGCTCGACGAGACGAGAAACGAGTAGAATCTTTAGCGAGAAACACTTTCCATGCCAATCCCTAGAAACAAAATAAAATGCGTTACTATGGTGAGGTTAGGCCTAATCATCTGACTTCCGTAGTTCGCCCTAATGCGGGGGACCATCCAGGTACAGGCATTATGAATGCAATGAAAGGGATGTTTTAGGTGAAGAAAATAGTAATTAAATTAGAGTTTGGATTGCTCAAAGCTTTATTGTATGATAGGACAAGTTTGCAATCATAGAAATATTGCTATATGTAAAATACATAATTTTTCCCATAGTGGAGCTTTGTGGCTGTCATACCTTGCATTGTCCGAAATGCCGACTACTTTTTTCTACAAAACATGGAAGGTTCGAATTTTTTTAATAGGGGTGTTTCCCTAGAACAAATAAGAGTAATTAAGGCAGGCATACAATTAATTAGCATGAACCTGATGCGCGATTTCTAGTATATATTGCCTCATTAAAGTGGGCTGGAGAGTTTAGACAATACGGTAAGGCAGACGATATAAACTTTACACTAAGACACACTGTACACATTCTACATTAACTACAAGTGGCCTCTGTTTTTGGTATTGCGTGTCAGCTATCAGACATACATAAACACCACTTTTTTACATACTTTTATTTGCGGTTCAATAGTGTCAGTATAAAAAAATAATTAAACCGGAACACAATACGCACTGTATGCTATACACTCCTAATCAAAGAAACCTTTGTATTTTCAGTATTCCCTTGCAACTTTGAATTTCAAGAAAAGATATCTTCCGGGGGAAGGAGCGCATACTTTCAAAGCACAAGCGGTTGTCAATGCATGGTCAAATTTTAAAAAAAAAGCAAAATATTAATTAAAAGACGTAAATAAAATTCTGCACAGTTCTTCAAAAGTTCAATTTCCGTAAATAAGCCTTCTGTCTAATTACCCAAGCACCAAGGACAATGCGCCACCTTGGTAGCTCAATAGCAAAGGGCCGACTTACGGATCCCAAAGTGGAGGGAAAGAATCCCGGTCAAGATGCCCTTAATCTGACGAAGGCCTAGCTGTCGCGTAGAACGCGCTGCGTAACCAAGATTCTGGTTGCACTTCAAATGAACCATAACTGCTCGATACTAATCCTCAGTCCTCCGCCAAGGCGGACCAGATGCCTTCCTTCAAACCCACCTAAACGGAAAGGTAACGACATCCTCTGAAGAATGCCACCCGCTACATTGAAGCTCTCCAGGCGGCGCTACCGTCAACGGAAGAAAGCCAACGAGCAAAATGTAAAGGAGTGTGCACGGGGGACGAAAGGGGACGCCTTTGCTGTCAGAGCGAAGTGGACGCTAGAAGACCATTTAAACAGTCAAGGTAACACCGACAGCGCAACGTCACAGCTTTTATCCTCTTTCTCTACTTATGGCACATTAATTAAATGCGAAGCTATGCCGAGAGTGCATTAATTAGATGCAGAAGCTATACCGAGAAAGTGCGTTTCAGGTTTGTGTATGTGTGTTCTCGTGTCTTTCAGCCTTTGACTGCGCTTTGACTCATGCTGAAATGTAGTATAGAAAGACTGTCTGCTATGTGGAGTGGAGTAGGCCGCTCTACCGTCGACGCCTGATCAGGAAAGAGCAAGAAATAAAGATAAGAAAGCTGCACGGCAGGGGAGAAGGGAGAAGATTTCGATACGTTTCTTATTCACACGCTCTTCCTGCGTTAGTTCTTTATATGAAACTTTAATATGTAATTTGACTTCGACCAGTGCGATTGCTAGGAATGCAATACACAGCTGCTTGTGCCAGCCATATCTGCATAAACATTTAAAACTGTCTAAAATAATAGCATCCTCCATCATTCGCACCGGTGCGCACAGGGGCATCAAAGTGCGCCCCGTCCTATTCTGATCAAGTGCACCGGGGCGAACACGACGTCCTCGATCAACGGAGCGAAACCTCCCGGTGCAGCGTTCCGTTGACCCAACCCACACAAGAAAATCGACTGCGAGCCGGAGTGCAGTCCCATCAGGCATTGCGGCTAGGAGCGGGAATTGAGTAGATGGTGGGAATAGCAGACGCGCAGTCTATTGAGATGGCGACCTTCCGAAAACGAACACGCCCCGCAGCGGTGGACAACGAGCTTCTTACCATCGCCGCGATTACCAGTGATTGCTGCGGTGGGAAGAAGCGCTCGAAAGTTATGAACTCCTTGAAAAGCATTATGAGTCGTTTCGATGACACCTACACTAGGGTTATTATCTGAAGCTACTCTTTCTTGAACCAACAATGATGGTCAACATATACCCATGTAATTGTCACCACCATCGCGTCCCCATCGAAATTTATGTTGACGTGTTCGTTTGTGTCGGACCGCTGAATCCGCGAGTAAAAAACCAGGAGAATTTGGCAGCAGACGGGCACCGCGCGCGGACCATTGCAAAAAACATGAACAGATGGCAATGTGTCTCATGGTGGCGGTCACCGCGGTGGAGCGTCGAGGCGCACTTTCTCCTCGATGTTGCACCAACTTTGCGCTGCACGACCGAGGTGCGCTGTGCAATATCCTGGTTTCAGGGCAAATACTGTGCGAGTAGGTCAAAGTTGCTGAAGGGACTTCGGGCTTCGGGTCAAAGTTTGGTACAGGGTCAACAGCTGCCTCTAGCGTCAAGGGACTTCGAGCAAAGTTTGGTACAGGGTATAAACAGCTGCCGCTAGGTGCGCCACTGTACTTAAGGTGTTATTTTCGTTTAGACACTCCAATTTCAGTAATATTCCATTCGTTTCACACGCACTGGCACGGTGCCAGTTTTCCCCATAATGCAACGCTCTCGTAGAGTGCCGCACGGCCACCCGGTCCCGAACAAACTTGCCGAGTGCAAACTGATGCTGTCACCATGTATGTTGTAGGGAGAGTACCGACTTCAATTTGAAAATAGCACCCTGCTCTTTGACCTGGCAGGTTGGGACGCGAAACAGCGAGATCGCTGCAATGTTTATATTTACGATGACTCAGAGAACTCGACTCCGTGGAGATATTCACAGACAACGTGTGTTTCCGCTACAAGCTGATAACAAAACAACTGTAAGAAATAAGAAAATGAAGCAATTTTTTATTTCTTTGAACATGTTTACACTAAAGAAAACACCGCTGGTACTTTTCTCGCTGAATCTTGATCAATTTTAAACATGAACCATTCAAAAGAATACGGTTTCGAACGAGTCCATGGGAATCTCCAGCATTACGTTTCGCGACACCTTCTATTTCGATCCTTGGTAGCATATATCAGCTTTTATTTCTAATGAGAGCGGTGAGATCAAGAGTTTCCTCGAACAAAGAAACGAGGGTGCAAAGTAATTGGTGTAGGTAAATAATAAATAAGGTAAGTTTACCTAAGCCCTGGTTAAAATCACAAATTTTAAATTCCTCAGCTCCTAAATGGACCCATGACAGGCTCTGATGAGCTTTCTTGAAAAATGTCCACTCGTCAATCTACAATCGGCCACATTCTGGGGATAACTTTTCACCCGTTTATCCGTGAGAGAATTCTCGCGGCCGCTGAAACGTTTGTCCCGAACCATTTTACTCCTCGGTAGATTTCAGCGCCTGTACGGCACGTTGGCGTTAAAACGACTCAAAACTTCCGGAAGTATGGGTTGTCGATTTCTTCCTTTGTGAAACTGCAGTAGGTCACAATACAAGCTCGCGTTTGATTCCGTCTCTCGCGGGACGCAATTTTTAGCAAAGCATCCCTTTTTTTTATGCGACTGTCAGTTTGTTGCAGATAAGTAGCAGACAACACACCGTCGTCTTCTCCCTCACCTCGCCTGCTTCGCCTGAGCGATGCAAGATGGGATTGCATCCTGTGCACGCTCAATTCAACTGATATCTATTATAGGGGATTGGATGACGCATAGCCACTCTTCGAGCAGGGCGCAAGTGAAGCAACCGGAAGTATGATATTTGTCCCGGAAGTTGGGCGTCTGTTGGGCTTTGTAGTGCATTCATTCGATGTTTTTGTCCGTACTTCTCGGTGTCTTTGAGTGGGTTTTAATAATCATGCTCCAAATTAAATGAAAATGAGGCACTTGAACTTGGGATATATGCCCAAATGGATCAACTAGAATCTCAAAACGTTTACATTGAATGAATTTCCATGATACTTATCGGGTCAGCATGTGCTCTTACTGCGCAACAACCAGGTACTCTTGAGGTTAGAAACGAAAATCCAGCGCCCTCAACGCTTTTCGAACCAGCACTCGGAATTGTTACAAAGCCAGCCAGACGCTCACTTCTGGGACAAGCACCTTACTTCCGGTGGCTTCATACCTGTTTGCTGAATGCGTCATCCAGCCCCCTATATTAGAGATGAGCGCTCAAATCTCTCGGTGCAGCGAGTGCATGCACGAGTGGAGTGCCGGCACCGAAAGTAACTCAGAAAGTGCAGCCACTGGTGGAGTGCCGGCCGGAACGAACTCGCTCCATGCTGCAAGCTGGCAGGCGTGGGCACGAGTGCAGTGATACGAACCGGGGCATCATAGATCATAGACCACTCAAAATTGACAATTCCGCAATGTTTTGAAAAAATTAATACATCCTACATTGAAGTTATTTTATGATTCTGTTTGATCACTAAAAGCAAGCACCGGGCAATTTGCATTAATATTTAACAACGTTACTAATGGCTAAACGTTTCCCGTTTGTTGTGAAACACAACAATGATATTGCAAGCGAAAATGATATAAGAAATCTAACGTACTAGTTCGGAGTGCTTCCACTTGATTGCGCTGTTCGCGGTGCAGAAGTTCAACGCTCATGAAAAAACTGAAAAGTTTTTTTTCGAAAAAAAAAATTAATAATATTGATATTACATCAAAAATTATTGCAGATATGCAGTTTATTCAGTGTAAAGATCCGTTCGAGCAGTTGATCTAGCGTACAGATCCGAAGACGCTAACATTAACGAGAAACGCAGTTAATCCGATAACGTGCCACACGATCTATGGGTGGCTCATTTAGAGGGGTTAAAATTTCTAAACTCTTCCTGGTTGCCAGACTTCCAGTTGTCCTGGCTCTATCTGATGCTCTTAGCCCCATTCTCGATGTCAGCGCCGCGCTTGGTTGCGTACTAAAACCCCTGGAGTGTGACGGAGAAGCTCCGTGAGTCGTTAAGTACTGAAGGAATTCTGGTGCTGCCAAGGGATCGTGAAAGGTACCAGTTGTTTTGAGTTATACTTAGCAAATCACAGGTAGACACTCCAGCACGTACAACAGGTTGACTACACTACCAGTGTGCTCCCTAATGTAATAATACAGTCATCTTATGCCCCCCACGCGCATGCCGCAAAGTCACCTTAACCTCAAAGTTCCACTGTTGAATCTGCTAAGGTAAAAATCAACAATACACTTGGTTCTAACATTTAAGTGTTGCCCACCGAAGGCAACGGAGGCGCGCTCAAAGACGCGAGAGGCAGTGATCTAACGTGCCAGGTCTTGCACACAATGCACATTATTAGTTAAGGGTTAAGTTAAGGGCATGTGTCCCTTGCTTTCCCCGTGTTTGGTATCGTCAGTGGAGGTGCCTTGTATCTTGCTGTCAGGGCACGCAGGAATGAACCGATCGCAGCAAGCGTTCGGCGCTAACGTGACGCCGCTGTAAGTTTTGTTTACAGGAGGCAGGTGGGAAAGCACGAGCAGCGCACTCACAAGTTTGTCAAACTTGCCGAAAAATTGAAGTTAGCTGGATGCATTGCGGCAGAGCTGTTGCAGGCAAACTGTCTGGTGAGATTAGTCTATCAATGATAGGGTGAAAGGTCCATAAGAACCCTAGAGTAAACAAAATCAGGTGTTAACATAACGGAATCTGAAGCCCGATGCAGCTGATATTTAAGGATAGAATCGCTACGCGTATGTTGAATAGCATTTCATTATATGAGTAGTTTTCAAATAGGGTTCCGAGGACCCTTGGGTGTCCGCGAAGGCATTCTAGGGCTCCGCGAAGCCCTGCCTCATTAGTCAAACCCGGTTGTCCTTCTTCTGAAATTGAGAAGAAATGTTCCAATTTTTCGGGTGAGTTTTATCCGAGTATTTATCAATGAGAAAAGTATATTTCACACAGCCCTTAGTTATATTCGTTTATTAAACAGTTATCATATTTAACCTGATCTCCCCGCCCTCCCACGAGAGGTCCTCCATCATCTATGCCGATCCACAAGGGGTCCCAAAACATCAGTGGTTGAGGACCACTACACTAGATCTATGAGCATGTAAGTACACACTCTGAAGCTTGTGAGTACATACACCTTTGCGAGTAGGATCCGGGCTTAACCTCGAAGCGCGCGCCGAGATGAGGGCACCTATTTTCCACCTCCAACGAAAGCTTTCGCTGATTGTCGTATATTCTTTGCCAAGCGTCTCTTGCTGAAATAGGCACCACTGAGCGCAGAGGAATTCTTAAAACATATTTATAAAAGATTCAGGTGTTGTCTTCGGCCGAGAGAAAATAAAGCCACAAGAACGAGTAACACACCGAAAAATTGGAAAACAAATCCTTAAGTATCAAAGCGCCTATAGGATGTGCAAGAGGCCCCTTCCTCACTCCTACTGCCGCCAAACAAATTTCTCTCGAATAAGAAAAACAAAAAAAACAATCCGCTACCAAAGTGCATGTCGCACTGACGTCTTTGAAGATCACTGCATTCTGCTTACCAGAAAGAAGTAGAGGTCTATTTGCATACAGAAATAACGCACCTTTATCCGAGCAAGCCCAGCAATTCATCGCCGGGCCCAGCGCTCCCGCGCACTTGGTCGCGCCAACGTCTTTCGGTTTCACATGTAGACACGTCACAACACTCGTCACGGCTGCAGCATGTCCTGATTGGTTCACATTGGCGCACCCCAATGACGTGCCCCCAGCGCAACCCATCATGGCGGAAAAGTTACGCGGTGCAGGCATCGCTCAAAATGGCAGCGCACCATCTTACAAAAGTGCCTAGACCGCCGCTATAGAGGGCTTCTAGCCTGTGCAATTCATAGTGTTGATGCGTGTGGCGCGTGATACGCTCGCGTTCCGAAGAGGACTTTTGGGCTGTAAGGTAGGGCGTGTTGTCTGTGATGTTTGAGCTCATTGGATTGCTGTATGACTATTCCAGAAAGGGGTTTTTGGTCGGTGCCATTTACATCGCTAGTGTCTTGCCGCGTTCTTTACTGCTTTTCAAGTGACGAAGATGCTGCGCATGCTGGGCTGTGGAGTTTAAGTATTGTATTAGTGCATAGACCGTTTTAACAAAGAGCGTCTGGCCGGCACCATCTTCAGAGTGCAGCGCATAAGGCATTCTCTCCTTGCTTTCGATTTCACGTATATAAACTTGCTGGGCTGCGGAAATGTTTAAACCTTTCTAATAATCGCCTTCTTCAGGCTGCCATCTTTCCCTTCAGGGCTGTGAAAGATCGTTCCGACTGTGTGCAGAAGCTCTCTTCCAGGAAATATCAAGACTCCGCGTGTGCGTCCACAGCTCAGTTACTCATCATTTTTCGCCTGGGTGATAAGCGCTTTAAATATTTATATAAACTGTATCTAAAGGTCCTCGTAATGTCAATCACTGATCGGGCTCTCTTAGATTTTTTTTGTTTTTTCCGGAAAGAACAAGCGTGATTGGTGTTTTGCTTCAACGGGTGGCAAGTAATTTAGCTCGTCTCTTATTTGACGTTCACATTTGACACTTCTCAAGCCGCCGTCTTCGCTTTGACCCAACGCATTTGGCGCAATCGCGTTTCATCCTTCGCATCATAATGCAGTCGCAAAAAACAAAAGAAATTTTAAAAAAAATCAGCTTTTGCTTTATGAGGTTGTTGTATTTTTGCTGGGTCAATGCATCGCGGGGAAGCTTCCTCAAAAGGCTTCCCTTCCACAAACCCACACATATA
The DNA here is from genome assembly GCA_037355805.1 of Ixodes ricinus. Lineage (NCBI taxonomy): Eukaryota > Metazoa > Arthropoda > Arachnida > Ixodida > Ixodidae > Ixodes > Ixodes ricinus. The sequence continues at coordinate 51,664 of JAZHYW010007541.1, forward strand.
CAGGGCCGCACATACGTGATTTTGTCGCTAATGGTTGGCTTTCGGATGATTCCTAAGAGACGTTCATATCGCTCATGAAATACCCAGAAATGTTTAGTAGACTCTTGTTGGTCTATAGTTGACCTGTTTTACGAAGGTTTTGTTTGGAAGAAATAAATCGATATGTTCATTTTAAGCATGGGATACCTGTTTCCTGCAATACATAATAAATACAAAATTGGGACATGTTTTTTTTCTACCAATAATTCCTAATGTTTGATGTGAAAGTTTTAACCATTGTAATTCAGACGCATGTTGAATTTTTACCTTTCTTTAGTGCAAACGGCACCGAACTATAGTATGCCGAAATAAAAAACAGATATCGGGCTCGGTTGTTCTTTTGAGATTTAAAAATGATATTGGAACAAAATGTTTCAATTGGAATTGTGAAGAAATACAAAATAGGACGTTTGGAGATTCAGACTGTAGCTAAGGCCATCCCGTGTCAGTGGCTAAGAGTGTAAATGATTTTTTTGTCATTCGGTTTGCACGCCATTATAACGAAAACACACGCTATTGGAGGAACGGATAAAAGAAGTTCTGTTGAATTTGTGTTTTGAGCAGTAAATGCTTAGTACCGTCTAAGACTGCATGCTTATTAGCAAATGTAATTGCGGTTTCATAAGTAAAGAAGAAATCGTTTTTGGTGACACGGAGTGAAACATGAGGATATCCACGTTTCACAATGAAAATATTTTTGCTGCACCAAAAGAAATATACCGCTGGGCCTCCACCGGTTTAATCGAACCCGCGGTAAAACTACTCTCCACTTTTTTAGCGGCGACGTTATTATAGAGAATATTTATTGTACCGCTTTTCTTGGAAACAAGCGGCTGAACAGATGACAGAGCTGCTCTCGAACTGTGCATATCAAAGGTTTACGGCTACGTTTGCTGTTTTTACATTGAAACTGATGGCTGGGAGTGTAGCATAGGTAACTCTGCTTGTGTTAATAATCAACGAAGGTATCTGCATGATTGCTTTTGGTACGGTCTTGTACGGTCTTGCCTATGAAAGAACCAGAAACTCACCATCTTCTTTCTTATGAGTAAGTTCTGTACACCTGAGAGAAAGTAATGTATTAATTATAAATATATTTCGAATTATCTATATTCATTATTGACGACGTGTTCAGAAAGTGCTCAAGGAAATTTTGCTCCATACGGATTGGAACAAACACATCGTATCGAGGTGTCGTACGAATATTCCAATATAATAATTTTATGAATCGCACTTTGCTAAGTTTTATCTAAGAACTATATATCTGCACATTAAAATATTAGGATATATTAAGATATATGCGGATCATTCGGATGTTAATGACCAAACGGTGACGCAGAGAATGAACAGAGGAGCATTAGCGAAATAAGGTAAGTTTGTATAATTCCATCATACGGGTCCTAACTTGTATCATGTCATCTAACAAAACGTTAGGGCCGAGTGAGTATAAAAAGGCTAACTTCGTCACTTGCCGGATTTAATTTAGAAAGTACTTGGAAGAAGACTACGTTAAAGGACGCCGAGAAAGCGACGAGGAGGAGGAGACGAGAGCACGCAGAGGGCGTCAGAACGCTGAGCTTTGATTGGAACGAGTAGTGGGTAGTTCGAAAGCTAGCGGCCTTTGTCTCCACTGCGTTCGTCGAACGCGTCAGAACGCGGAACGCCGGATTCTGACGTTTGGCTTTCGCATTCGAACGCATCCGACGAGTGCAGCAGAGACAAAGGCTGCCTTTGTCTTCACTGGACCCGTCGAACACGTTAGAACGCATAACACCGGCGTCCGCCGTTTGGCACGCGCATACGAACGCGTTCGAGGAGTGCAGTGAAGACAAAGGCAGCTAGGTTTTAGTTCTGCCCACGAATCGTTCGAATTAGAGATCGGAGTTCTGACGTCCTCGCGCACTCTAGTCTTCTTACTCTCAATGAGTTTCGGGGCGCATATAAACAATCCTCAGTACCACTTCCTTACAAAGGAAGCAAAATTTGAAACAACCAAAAGGAAAAAAATACTTTCCGCTTTGTGCACACTTGCGGAGCTGAGCAGCTGGAACGATGCAATTAAAGAAAATATCGCCACTTCGTCTCGTTAAATTGCGGAGTTAGAATTAAAATAGTAAAAAGCCAATTTCTAGTGTATTCGATGGCGACGTAACTAAGCAAGCTATGAAAGAAAAGGTGGAAGAAGCGAAGAAAAGCAAAATTTTGTAAAAGCGAAAACAAAGGGAGACAGAAAGAAAACATTAACACCCTTGTGGGGAAGGGCCAAGTGTGTGGGAGTGAATAAAGGTAGAAAGTGAGCGGAAGACATCGGCCGAGAACAATCGCAGCTTTCAAAGCGTTTCTAATGACGCGTTTTCGCCGCCGGCTCCCGTATTCCCTCGTTTGAACGGCCGGGAGGAAATTATAGATTTATGTTTATCCTGAAGAGCTGGCTTCTCTGTCGGTGCAGTGTCCCAGAGGACGAGCGCACTTGTAGGAGAGATTGCACTCGCTATTTTCCCGTTGCAATTTTTTTTTTTTTTTTTTAGGGAAGAGGTGGGAGGAGAGGTTATTGTCTATCACGGCGTTCCGCCAAGTTTAATTGAACACTAAGGCCAATAAACGATACAGCGCAGACAAAAAGACGGTTGTTAATTATCTTGCAAATAGCAGCACGTGTTCTTCTTGCAGCACTACGCTTCGCTCCCCTAGGCTGAATGGCAAAAAGGGAATTGCGTTTTTAGTTAACCAGTAATAGTGCTGCGTGCGCAGCTAGCCAAGTAGGCACCGCGCTTATCTCCCACACAGGTGGCCGAGGTGCGAATCCCGCCATCGCGTGTCATTTTTTTTTATTTCTTTACGTAAGTAGAAGATTCTAGAACGTTGGAGAACCGTCTAGCTTCTTCATGCTCAGAATGTATAGTTCATGCTCAGAATGTATATTTCCTGAACGAACCAGGTAGAATGTAATATGGCTTCCAAGGGAAACTCAAAAGAAGCCGCGCCGAGCCGGAAGGAGTCAGTCTTTCGCGAGCGCTCCACACTTTGTCCACACCGACGTTCGGCGCCTGTCCAATAGAAAAAAAAAAAAAAACTGTCTGAAATTTAAAAAAGCAAAACATCACGGGACAAAGAGTCGGAAGTCTGGTACTGACCAAAGAAGAGCGCAGGCTTTGTATCAACAAAATATTCCAGTGACGCTCATTTCTCCACAGTGATTTAGCATATGACAGACTACTTCCAAGGGATGACCTACTGGAGCTATTAAACATTTCTCAATGAACTTTATAAAATATGTTTTTTTAGCCGTACGTGACCAGATAAGAACCCTATCTCACGGCCATCTAACGTAATTTTACACCTATGTCCTTTACATAAAATAGTGTTAAATCGTACCCTACGACGACTGTAATCGACATTTAGGCAATTCAGAATAATTTCAGACGCAGATTACTACTCTCCTCCAGCTCATTCGGTAGCTTTTATTTTATAGTTTACTTGAATTGGAAATGACAACAAATGAAATAGGATTTCTTTGTCTACAAAAAGCTTTTGCCACTTATTTACACTTCTAAGAAAAACCTGGAGAATCCTCTTGGACATGAATCAAAATCAAGATTCTAAAGATAATTTGCGATCAAGTTAGATCACAGGAAAAAATCGGGGACTTGTTTGCCGCAGGTGAAAAACGCGGATTCCAATCAAAATAATAAAACACAAAAACCTGACCCCTTTTTGTTTGTTCTCAGGAGGTATGGAAGCCGCAATTTCACATTCGGTGCATCGACGCAAGCGAGGAAAGTATTGGTCACTCGACATTTTTGCGCCACCGTGCAGCAGCCTAGGAACGACGGGCCGCCCCTAAAGGGCTGTCTATACTCCAACGTCGATGAACGCAACCCTCGCCGTCCTAAAGCGACGTTCGTCGGCTACTCCGCCGCACCACGTCGTGCCGAGTAGCGTCCGAACAACTGTGTTTCAGTTCATCGCAGTCCAGCGCGTTCCAGCGTGCCTCGACGAACTGCTCCATTTTGCCCATGCACGTCTAAGTGGCAACCATGTCTTCTCACGTAGCGGATTTCCGTTTCATGATCGGCACCAATATTGTGATCGCTCGGTGTGGTCTATCCATGTTGTGGGATCATGCTTCGAAGTGGCGATTTGGGAGAGCGGTTAGGAGTCGGAAAACAAGCACATGATGGGAATAACGAGTGGAACCCAGAATGTATTTCCTCCGAAATGCCACACAAACGTCGGCCGAAATAAAAAAACAATCACAATAGCGCGTCATTGGTATCTAACCGCTTGGCAGGTTCGCCGTAGTCGCTCCCAGCGAATCAGGTGAATCCGCCGGGATACTTTGAAGGAAGCAATGCTCACGATATTCCACAGTGACTACTTTCTGAGTGATAGCCTCTGTGCTAGCATTATAGCTAGCCTTTCACATTGATTGAGGACATTGACACCGAAGAGAGCGGACGTTGCCTAAATAACGCAATGTACGATTGTATAGCCAATATAGGAGCCGATACGAGCAATACAGTATTCGGTCCCATTTTCATCGCGTACCGCTTGCTAACGTTTACAAGCTGAGACTGCCCAGTTGAAAATTTCTTCCCGCCTAAATGGTTCGGATATGTTTCACTTTGTTTGCTGTTCCCGTACATTCGGCGGCGCTTGTACTTTCCTCCGGGAACGGCTGCCGGTACGTGCGCTTAGCACCTACTCATATATAGAACACACATTATGTTATCCTTCATTCTTAACTTTACCTCTGGCATGTCATATTTCTTCCAGTTTTGGAAAGCCCGCCATACATGCGGCCCGCCTCGTTAGGCTTGCAAAGCTTTTCGGGGTAGCGCATTCTCGGAGCAATTTACGTCGGCTGATATACTCGCCCAGTAGAGATCACGGACGTTTAATATGCATATAAAGAAAAACAAACAAACAAGGGTGTCGTGCGACACATTGCAAGAACGGCGGGTTCAGATCGCAAAAATGAGCGTCCTCAACGCTTCCATTGGCCCCGTCATCTCTATTTCCGAATGGTGAAGCTTTCGGCCGGAGGCCCTCTGGGATAGCCACCGTCGTCGAGGAGCACTCGTCGCCGTTTCCAATAGCGCATGCTGTATACTTCGTCATGAGCTGCGCCGACGCGCACCGGGCCACGCTGCGCTACGTCGCGTTGTGCAAGGCGACGTAGCTTCGGCCAACGCAATCGGACGCCTGTGCTCGTCGGCATAGCTCTCGGCCAACGCGATCGGGCGTGTGCGCTCGTCGACGTTTGGATGGAGTATCAACAGCCTTTTTGATTCCAGCTAGACAAGGCACGCTACGAATGCGGTATATTTTCACGCAAGTGCAGTAGTTCTTTATATCATCAATACTAGATATAAACTTAATTCCACTTAAAATACGTGTTAAAAAATACCCGATGCTGCAGTAAAAGACAGGAAACCTGGTTGGAAAAAAAACAAAACAAAAGGAACGTCTGAAACTCAACTACATTGTCTATTTTTTCATATCCATAAGAAAGACAATTCTCTTTAAATCCGTTGGTCATTGTATAAGCCACGATTTGATGCAACTTGGAAGTAATTAAAATATGTTCTTTTGAATTTAATTTTGTTGTTCTCTTGTGATTTGCGAGTTTTGTATATTTATGTTGCAGCCATGCATCGTATCAACATAGAAGTTTTTACTATGAGTTCCTGGATTTAGTTTTGTCTCTGTCTAGCGTTGTATGCTACATTTCTGTTTTTCTTTTTTTTTACGTTTGAGCCATAATCGCAATGGGCCTTTTTGAGGACAAACGTTCCGGTCTGGGGAAGTTCGGTATTTGTTTAGACGGGGTACAATTGTTATTTTTGGTGTTGTATTGTGTTGAGCACCTCCGCTCCCAGTTCGAAAATGAGGACACTGATTAGGATTCAAGTGAAGACCATGAATGATTCAAACTGTATAACAAAATGTTGATTGAATTGTAAACCAAAGAATGGTGTTGTGACGTCGATGGCCTGAGTTAGGTTTCTGGTTAAATAAGGACTTGAGGAAATAAACACTTTAGCTGACTCTGAGGGCGTTAATTTTCCTTTGTCCTTTTTGCTGTTTCCCATCCTTTACCACAGTCTTGGGTAATTTTCGGCATGATCAATATCCTCCAGATTTCCTGCACACACAATATTTTCGGCCTAAAAGGCTTTTTGGTATCATAAACTCAATGGATATTTACTAATTTCAAAGGCCTTCAGTTTGAAGGCATCTTTTACAACTCCCGTAGAACAGGTGTCGGATTTTCTCCGTGGAGCATGTCATTACTTTTCATGGCATGTTTGGTAAGGCAGATAAGTCTTGACAGCACATTCTCTTCGCCATTTATTGCACTTCTTTTTATTACAAATATTGTTTTCATCTCACCCAATTGAAAACACTTCGGAGGTTTGTCGCTAAGTAAGAGCTAAATCTTGCAGAAAACTTTACAAGAGAGTACAGAAAAAACCTGTTCGGAAGTGTTTATGGTGTTCATTTATAAAACCTACGAATCAGAAAACCGGTATAAATATCGCGCGCACCAAATAGCGTCCAACTATTCTGTAATGTCGCAAAACTACAATCCTTATGTTAGGGAACTCACTGACATGGATAAGGTGTAGTTTAGATTAGTTTCGGTTGGAACGTTTCGATGACTTGAAACTCACTTCTGAGTTTTATTCAATTCTATATTCATGACAGGTTTTTTCTTTAAATGACGATAATGAGTCGTGCAATATTATTATGTGTAACCACTTCACATTACTGCACATAAATCATGGCCATTGCTCATACTTTCCGTTCAAAGATCTTCCCTATATCACGCTGGTTCGTCGTTCCGCAGGTTATGCCGACCCCCCAAATAAATTGTTTTCCCAAACTAATTTTTACGTATATGGTTTTGAACATATGTCTAGTCAAAAACCAGAAACATTTAAGATTAAGAGTAGTACAAATGTTAACCAAAAGCTACCAGTGAAAAGAGTAAGCGGGATATTGCCTGCGAGGTTCGTTTCATTGTAAAAAAATAGCAGTATTACTCACTCTACCAATATGTTAAAATCCATGAGCATATTTTGATTATACAGTATATGTGAAGTGCAGTATATTGTGGGAGGTTGGTGCATTGAACAAATTATTTATGGGTTCAAGGAATGAACTGGAGAACCTGTCCTTCACGTTACTTCACGTTAATATACATTATACTTAGCACGCAGTGTGTTACGCAGCGCCGCACTCTCCGAACGTTTCAGTGTAAAAATAACCAGCCAAAGCAGATAAGGGTAAGCTCCAAAATAAGCGCCTGGTACGTCGGCGACAAGCTCGAAACTACAGCCGCAGTCACGTCAGCCAGGGCCTGCAGAGTGCGGTTCTAAATAAGCACGGGACCAAAACCGTGGCTGTGTGAGAAATGTGGGGATGTCTCGAGAGGGTGGAATGAATAGCTCACCGCGCCCCGCACACAAGTAGAAGCGGGCCTCATTCGGCCTCAAAGCCTATATCTTACGGAGCAGTCCCGTACACACAAACAAAGCAGTACGGACGACGCGTCCACGTAACCAAACAAAAAGTAACAAGATATACCGAGCCTGGGCTCCTCCGTGCCTATATACGCTAATGGCACAAACAAAAGAAAATAAACATAATATTAGGGGAAACTAGAGAACAAGTACAGAAAGCGGAAACGTCATTAGGGATATCTCGTGGCGGCGTCTTTTGGGACGTTGTGTTCTGTTTGTTTTAGGGGTTTTCGTCGTAGCGTGTGCGCAGCTTTCTTCTGTGTTTTCTAAGGATGTTGTTGATAGGTTCTGCCTTTCTGGACTTCTGTATTCAATTTTTATATATTTTTTTTATGTTCCACGGTATCTCTGGTTGTAAGGAGAGAGACGTCTTCAAACTGCATAAGACGAGCAATGCAAAACAAAGTAGAAGTAGAAACGGGAGCGATGCACAATTTCAAAAATATGGCGCGGGTAACGAAGAAACTCGCGCCTGGGGTGTGGAAAAACCAGGAATAAATAAGATGGAAACAAACGAAGGGAGTCAAAGAAAGAAAAACAGAAGAGGTTTCAGTGCGGCTGCAAAAAGGAAGGCGAGACCGGGTGTTCTCTCGCGTATTCAAATTTTGGGCAGCATAAATTTGGGCCCGGCGCTGAAGCTGCGAAGACGTCTTCACGCCACGCCGTTGGCGGCGACGGGGCAACGGCGAGTGTCCCCCGGGACCGGAGGTTGTCTTTTTTTTTTTGTGGGAAGTCTGGCTTGGGAGGAAGGAACTACAAATGAGACGCCAAGGAAGGAAAATATTGCGGTGCTTTTGCAGGAAAGAGGTTTGTATGTGTTTGTGCCTTCGTGAAGTATCTTACAAACTCGCGGATCAGAGTTGCGGTATTGGGCAGGGTGTTAGGTCCTCCAGTGTTTTCAGCAGCTTTGTTTTCTGTACGGAATGCAAACTAAGGAACAACGTAGGATGAATGTAGACACCACTAAAAATCTGGACAGAGGAGGAGACGTCTAGTAAAATAGAGATAAAAGATTGTTTTATCATCAACAGAAAACTCTTGGTACGTATTCTATTGAAGAATAAAAAACGAGAAAATCGCACGTCTCAACCTAAGTTTATCCACCTTAAAATAAACAAACATAGTACCAAATCGAACTTTATCATCTCCGTTATACTTTTCAATACAAACTTACACCAGTAAAACATGATCTATCTACTAAGAGTTTACTGATAATGTACAATCGCGTACTCTGTTAGCTGAAACACGCGAGCCGTGTTCGTCCTGTACACCCACCGCCGCATACGAGGCGCTGTCGGAAACTCCGCGCAATCGCCGACGGCGTGGAGGAATCGCACTTTTGCCTGCGAGCACACCCTCGCTTTGTCGTCTGGTAGGCGCAGAGCAGACAACGCCATAGAGCTTGCCAATGCTCGCTGAACACCGTTTCGTGTTCAGCGATCCACCGTAAGAGGCGCCCCCGGTTTTTTGGGCGCCGCTTACGCGGTGGTTGATTGCCTGAGGCACCAATATGCGTACGCCAGGCTGAGGATAATTATCGCCACTAATTGTATAAATCACGGTAGATTGCTTTTTTCCTCCCGGAAGAACTTGCAGTTAACGGCTCATTTCTGTATCCCACCTTCTGCGCTCATTCTGGTCCGTGAACGTGCACTATTCAAGCAAGCAATGCGCACGGCTATTTCTAAAAAAAAAAAAAGAAAAGGAAAATGCAAGCACAACAAAAGATGTAGATATGGTTTATGCTACAATTACTCTGCAATATGCCCCCTATAAACGTCGGCTGCCTAAGAATGAGTTCGAGACCACTTCGCTATGGCGAGGATATCAGAGGAGCAGAGACGGCTGATAATCGATCTGTGCCTAAAAGAGGCGCCCATGAAATCGTGTTCAGCGAAAATTGGCAAGCGCTGTGGTGTCATCTCTTCCAAGCCTAGCAGACGACAAAGCGAGGGTGTACTCGCCAAAGGGAAGAGCCGGTCTGCCACACGGCGCATGTGCGGAGTTTCAGACGGCAGCTGATATGCGGCGCAGGAGTTACGGGAAGGCCACCGCTGGTGTGTTACAGCTAACAAAGTGCAGGATTGTAGATATTGTAATGTAACAGAAGATATAATGATACGACATCTAATAGCGCAGCATTCACTAAACGCCATGTCACATTGAGCTTAGTTTGTTCGGCTGTGGTGCACAAGAGGCGCACATCCAAAAATCGTGGTTTCTGTACGCAGGTGTGAATTTTATTTCACACCTAAATAAAATTGTCTTGTGCACTGCTGCTCATCACAGCTCATTGTGTGTATATGTGTTTGTTTTTCTTATACTATGTACGAACACTATGACCAAGGATGGAGAGGAATCCATAGAATTTTCAGAAGCTCTTGATGATTTCCGCCGCGAACTAAGGTCGCATTTACGCAGTTTAAAAGAGAGCAGAACTTTCTGCAGCAGCATTTGCGATAAACTGGATGCAATCGGGAATACCTTAAATCACATAGGAAAAAATTAAGGAATTGTCGAAACAGAACACAAAGGTCCAGAACGTGAATCAAAGACTGAGTCAGCGAGTGGAAGAACTGGTGCAATACAAACGCTCAAACAACCTTGAGCAAAAAGAAGTTCTTCGCGAAGGCGATCCCTATGGCTTTGGTATTAAAGTCGCTGACTCACTGAACCAGCCTATCACTGAGCTTTGATATTGACATCTACCATAGAGTGCCAACGAACATTCCAGGTGAAAAAAAAACCACAAAAACATCGTTGTGCATTTTTGTAGAATTCACAAAAAGAGACGCGGCACTTGCGAAAGCAAAGAAGAAAGAGGCTCACTGCTGATGTACTTGGTTTCGCAAGTATGACAACGCCTTCATTTGTCAATGAGAACATTACGCGTAAAAAAACTGCTTGTTACAACTATCGCCGAAAAAAACAGGTCAGGTGGACACACGGCTGAACTGCGGGTGGTAAAGTGTTTACGCGAAAGGAGGACTGCTCAAATGTGCAGAAAACTTTGTATACGGCCGAAGTGAAAAAAATGACGTAGCTAATATCTTACTAATCTAGTCGTTGGTACTCTTTCTTTCGTTTATGCTGCCTCAGCAATGTGAATATTATAGTAGCGATCAGTTCAATGAAATATTCAGAAATTACAACCCGTATCTGTTTCTGCAATTTATTTAAGAACCAGAAATATAGATAGAAAACAGGACACCCTTGATGTGTTCTTTATTCATTTTGCGTTTTGATACATCATTGTTTACCGAAACATGGTTACGTGAAAATGAGGCACCACCAAATATTCATAACTATAGCTGTGCAAGTATAAAACACAGACAAAAAACGAGGTGGCGGAATTTCGGTTTACTTGAAAACATCTACTCCATTTACTGTTGTGGAGGAACATTCCGTGGTTAATGCAGATGTCGAGTGCCTGGTTGTTCGTGCGGAAAAATAAATACTTTTAGCGGTCTATAGGCTACAAGTATGAAACAAGGCTAGTTTTCTTGACTTCTTTGACGACCTACTGCATTTTATTCCCTTAACAAGACTGGAGGTTTTAATTATAGGGAATATAAACATTGGCGCAAGAGAAAATGATACATACCCAATAGATTTCACTGACCTAGCGTTGTCCTACAAAAGCTCACATGTGGTAAAGCTCCTAACCAGAATAACAAGTGAGAGCTCCGCATCCATTGATGTATGTGTGACGAAAATAGACCAAACTGAGATTTTCCCTAGATTCTTTAGTCAGGAAATAATTGACCACATGCCCATTTTTTCGCTTGAGCCGTGTCCAGATTTCAAACAAAACAAACATCTCCAAACGTTACAACTTTAAAAAATAAATGCCGAAACAATTTAATGTTTTAAACAACTTTTTGGAAGTTCTGAGTGGTCTAGCGTCTATCTGGAAAAGTGTGCAGATGCAGCGTATAGCAAACTTTGACTACTTAAGAACTTATATGATGCTGCGTTCCCCATAGTAGAAACAATAAAGGCGAAAGTAAATTTAAGAAAGCCATGGCTGAATGACGATCTCTACATGAGGATACAGAGAAGAATTATTATGTACCACAGTTTTGTCAAATTCATTTGCAAAAATTTGTTATCTCATATTAGACAAATAAGAAGTAAGCTAAACTCTTACACTAAAAACGAAAAGTATGAATTTTTCCTGCGTAAATTTGAAGACAACTCTATTTCCCCGAAGAAGCTATGGGACATGGTAAACAACTTGACACACAAAGGCGATGGCACAGATATCATACAGGATATAACAGTGAACGGGAAAAATATAAAAGGCATAAAACTTTCAGGTATTATGAATGAATATTTTATAAATGTCGGTGCGCCATGACGATGGGAGGATGGCAGTGACATCGATGTTATGACTAACATACAAAATATGCCAAAATTATAATGCTGGAGCCTACGTCCTCAACTGAAGTAATAACTTAATAACAAATATTAAGACAAATGTAGCAGCTGGAGTTAACGACAAAACCCTTGCCAGTTAAAACGGTTTCAATTCTAATCAATCCAGTGTTATCACACATTATCAACAATAGTTTGTATACTGGGGTGTTCTCAGTTAAAATAAAAAACTCCGAAGGTTAGCTCAATATTTAAAGTGAGGAATAAGAATGACCCTACCGGACAATATAGATTTTGCCAATCTTTTCGAACAACTTGGGAAGGCGTCGTAAGCATCAGCTTTCAAAAGCTGTTTAACTAAATACAACGTAATCACCGAGCCCGAATATGGCTTCCAGAAGAATAAATCAACCGAATTAGCTCTAACCATCATAAAAAGCACAACTTTAACAAACATAAAAAATATACTCTATACGCTTATATTATTATTTGATGTTAGTAAGGAATTTTATCCAATACAGCATAACATTTTACTTCTAAAGCTGCGTTCCTACAGCGTACGTTGTAGTTGCAGCAAACCTAGGTAAATCATATTTGTTGAATAGGCAAATTTAGTCTGTGTCTTCAAAATAAGCTTCCAAAAATTAGAAGTAAAACATGCTGTCCCTCAATGTTCGATGTTAGGCCCACTTTTACTTGTTTTATATATAAATGATATCACAATCATCCCGAATTCTCCACGTATAGTAATTAATGTACGCTGACGACACGAACGTTTTTTTAATAGAAGCGTATAAACAGCTGTATAATTACAGGCAAATTATTATTTAGTGCAAACTTGAAAATGGTTCAAAATTAATCAACTTCAAATTAGGGCGGACAACTCAAAGTATCTCATATTTAGCCCAATCAATAGGCACGATACGACATCATTACAACTACAATTTTAAGATGTCACCATATCTCAGGAACAAGAACGAAAGTTGCCTGGCGTCTGGTTTGATGAACAATTCACCTGTACCACATGAGCTACGAAACTAAGAAATTATTTATCGATCATTTATCGTGCACAACGAAGCTCTTTTCGTCGGCTGAGCCGATAGCACTGAGCTTGCGCTGAGAGTGGAGAGTGCTGAGTTGTCCTTATTGGTTCCGCTGGTGTTTCTGCGCGAAGTGCCGTCGTCATCGACATCGATCGAAGCTGCCTCTGACGACCCTGAGCTGTCCCGGTCAGTGATCGAGATACCACCCAAGGCATGCGGCCACGCGCTAAACAGCTCATGCTCGCATTACGCCATACCTAGGAAGCCGGTAACCATAATATTCCCGATTTTCAAATAGGAGACGGATAACAGGTTGAAGTTGAGCTAGTTGGTACATAAATTTACGTAAAGCTAGAACGATAGGGACAAAACACAGACAGCGGTGTGTATGTCTCTGTTTCTCCCTGTCTGTGTTTTGTCCCTATCGTTCTAGCTGACCATTTACCTAAAATTAGGAGACGATGTTGTGACGAGACCGACCTTGCGCTCTGTCGGAATGGCTTCCAAGATTCTTCCCCGATATCGAGGGCCGTATCGAATTTTGGAACCAGTCAACGGCGGACGACCCCCTGGCACACGTAGCCGCTTTCATGTGCATGTATCGGATTTCAATCTATGCAGCGCACGAGCGCGCAAGGTCACAAGAAAGAAGGTGGAAATCTTTTGCAGACGGGCTATAGTGACCACTACCTTGAGTGTGTTGTCGAAAAAGATTGGAAACTTTGTTTTGTTTCTTAGGGTAGAAGGAGATTGGTACAAAAAAGAAGAGGACGACTAGCAGAAGGAAAAGAAAGACGGCGCGCTGAGGACGGGACAGCTTGACTGAGTGCACAAGGAATATTAATGTTATAATGTTACTGACCTACCTTACACCAAAAACCTCAAATGCTTCTGGGCTCGTGTAGAGCCAAATAAGAAAAAAGAACTATGACCGTAACAAGCTGCATTGAAAAACATTTGCTGGAACAGAACGTTGTTGAGCCCTTCCTACTACTTCGGTCTCGATATTGTTTTCTTCTTTTGCGTTTTGCCTCCAGCAGTTTTTCCAACGACTTCTAGTACGCCAGGGATCTCTGTGATTACGCTTTTAGCTCCTAATAGAGGTAATACCCACTCTAAGGTAGACAAGTCGAGGAGCATTGCGAATGCAGCTTGGCAAGAACGTAACGCTCGGTATAGAGCCCCTGCCCTGCCAATACCCAAACCGTCTCAATCTCGTGGAGTGGATACAACACTGCCTACGTCTCTTACGAAAGAAACATCCCAGATTTGATCGCCATCGAAGCCGGTCTAAGCCGCCGCCCCTTCCCATCCCCCTTTTCGTTCTTCCTCACGCGAAAGCTCGTCGGTCTCGAAGAGGCAATCCTTCTCAAAGCCACTTGCCAGTCGCCAATTGACAGGGACTGAAGGAGCTCCCGTGCGTAGCGCGCCGGTTTCTCTTGTCGGCGTTGGAGGGGAGGCCGCTCAGTTGGAGTTCGCTCTTGGCGAGATTGGTTCGGGCTTTTTCCAGCGAGCAGCCGGCGTCTTTCCGACGCGGCCGGGCTCCCCACAGACCCCTTTACCGGCGTGCTCCCAAGGAAGAGAAGAGGTCGGTCGTGCCAGTCGTCGCTAATGCCCGCGACAAGGGCGCCGAAATTATTCCAGTCCGTTTGGCCTCGATGAGTCGCTCGGGCCCTCGGCCTCCAAATTGAGTTGGCACCAAAACAGAGGGAGGGGAAGGAGGAAGGGAATTACGAATTGCTAGTGGACCTGAGGCAAACTCCGGTGGCGTCGAAGGGAACGGAGCCGGTTCTTGGATTCACCATAGACAGGGCTCGAGTTACAAGGATTACTTTTCTTGCGCCGTAGTGTTTTTCTGGTCGGCAGAGGTTGATCCGTCGTGGGCCAGCCTTTCTCGTGGGAGGCTGCATTCGTTTGAGCCTGGAGATAAGAACGATTTTAATAGATTTGGGGATGCTTGTTATCTCTCTGTGTTATTTTAAGCATGATGCTGGAGAAGTGTTCTACAAATGACGTTCCAATAAACGATGCTCTTGAAACGCGTTCTCTTGAAGAGGAAGAGAGGAACGCCGCTGTTTCATCTTGCATAGCTGGAACTGGAACTCGGTACGTTTTTGAGGAACGGCAGGATAAATAGTGTCCCGTTTTTCTCTGTGTACCTCGCTGCAAATTTTATCTGAATTTGGTAATGTTTTATTATCAATTATTTCAAACTTCGACTTCAAGGGGTGAGGAAGTGTACGAGGGATAGCTGAAAACAAAGAGCTGAAAAGAACGGGATCGTGGCGACTCAACACGTAGCTAGATGTTGATATTTTCACTTTCTTGCATTATTTAATCTACGGATTATTCAGAACAATGTTTCCCTAATGTACGCCAATGTAACTTTAAAGTGACGACTCGATTCAATCTTGTAAAGGTAACGGAAGCGCGTTCCTTTTGATCCGCTGCAACTTGTAACGAAGTGTCGATCCAGGATCGAGAAGGAACCAGGGACGTGCATGCGTTCTTCTTATGGAGGAACGTGTACAACGCTGTGCTGCGGTAGTCGGGGACTTTTTGAGGGGACGGCAGGGGCGAATGAAGTTTGAGGTCAGAAATAATATATGCACCTGAACAAAGTACAGATGTCCCTGCTGTTCCTTGCAACTTGGTGTACAGTCTCCTGCAATATGAAAGACCCAATGGGAGCGTGTGACCGATCCGGTGGCAAGAGGGGGCGCTGCGTGTGCTCCAAGCGATTTCATTCTGCTTCGAGGGCTGAGCACTAACTCGGTGCTCTACTGGATTTAAACACGCTCAACAGTTCTGGTTTCGTTTTAGCGGAAGAGCATGCTTCATCGCCGTCATGCCCAGATATATATTCACGAAGGTTCAAAACAAGATGGTCCTCACTGTTTTTTATCAGCTGTTTCTGGTGTAAAACGTCTGAACAGGTACTGCCTAATAATATAATAAAGCTATACCTAAGACGTCTATTTAAAAGATAAAATTCGTTGTAGAGCGCATTCGTTGATAAGAAGTAGGCCGCAGATCTCGTGCTTTAACAGAATAAGAATAATCGCCTTCGTTCAGTCAGGTCTCTTTCAGGCAGGAATTGCGCTATTAGTAGGACATAGCCGTGGCATAACGCTACGGAACTGCCCTCCGCCGCGATACTGAAACCAGAATCTGATAAGCGCGATCTGCTTTAGCTTAGCCCAGAGTGAGTCCTCCCTTGAGGTAGAATGGAATCACCCTAATCGTGCGCCGCGCCCCCGTCAGCTAACTTCTCAGCCATGTGCTTCCGGTGGATTTTTCAATTACAGGGGACTGTACCTAGAGAATTTCCATCTTGGTTGTCTTAGTGGCGTTGGCAAAGACTCCGTTAATATTTCAACTACTATACATCAAATGAGCTATTTTTAATAAAATTATTCGTTTATTTGTTACCTACAAATATATGTTCCGATAAGAAAATGCCAAAACAGGGAAGTGCTTAACTCGTTCACATCTGTTAGTATGCGCCGCTGTGAAATGGAAAACAGACCAACTATATCACAAATTTTGCGCATAGTAGCGCATAATCAGAACGATAGTCACCTCGCCAAAAACATATTGTGAACAAAATGCAACCGTATCTTATCATGTTCTTGATGGGTATATGTGATGTACCGGTTAATTGAGGATAATGCAAGGATATGTTTATTTCACTGTTTAGGTTGCAATCGGTTGATATTAAGCGCCGTTCACATATATGCAACCAAGGAAGACCGAGAGAGACCAGACCGGTTTCTAAGCCTCTTGCGACGTCTTAGGACCGGATGCGCTGCAGCGGAGCAGGTCCTAAGACGACGCAAGAGGCTTAAAACCGGTCTGGACTCTCTTGGTCGTACTCGGTTGCAAGAGTGCGAACGGGCCTTTACGAGAAAAGTCTTTTCTGGTCTGCGATCGAGCCCAGTTTCTTGCTTCCAGGCGTCCCGGTCTTCTCCGTGCCTCGCCACCCGGCTCACCCCTCCCGGTGTCTCAGGTTGCATCCGCCGTTGTTTTGGGCTCAATAAGTCGTGTTCGTTATGCACGGCGAACAGACACTTAATACACGGCAGTGTATATACTTATACTTAAGAAATCGAGTCTATAGGCTTGCATTCAAATAAATACGGTCGCCGTGGTAGGACAAATTAAGCTGAAGTAAGAGATTTCTGGAGTTTTATTTTCTTGTCTTGTAACACAGAGTGCCGCGAATGATGATGTGCTGGCTTTGCAGTACGGGTCTTAGAACGACAAAGATGTCTAATGAGGTCAGCTATTTGACGCGATTCCCCTGAAAAGCTTTCACTTAAGTTCCAATTGAAACTGACACCACGTTAACGTATTCCTGTGTGCCATTTGTCTTCAGAAAGATCCTTAACTCAAGCCACTGAGTGATTATCACCACTTATAATGCGGACCACAATACACTCGTTATTTAAAAAAAATAGAAAAAAAAAACATTTGTGGAGCAAGTAGGCTGCGATCCAGCGACGAATTTCTCCCGCCGGAGCCAACTCTTCGTCGTCGTTAGAGCACAAACGTTTTTTGCCGCGGTGAAAGTGAACCTGCCAACGGGGGACGTTCGGCGGTTGTTAATCGCATATTTGTTCCGTAGAGTTCAACCATTAAGGATACAAAAACGATCGAATTGCATCAGGTGAGTTGCTATCGGCTATCTTATTTCAATAGCTTTACTTCTTGGTTCGTACATTCCGTCTGCATTTGAGTTTGGCACTTCCGGCATCAGTGCACCGAGTGTACTAGTTGAAGTTCGCTTCTTTGAATACGACCGCCAAGAAACGAACAAAAACAAATAAACTCCGAGGAAGAAAGAAATGAAAAGCAAAATGCAGACGCAAGTATACCGCGGAGCGTAAAACTAGTAGAACCTTCAGCGGCGCGCTGCCGTACTTCGATCATTAATTTCGTCGTTTCGTTCAGTCTTACTGGAACGCCTCCACATTGCAACTCGAAATTCTTGCAAACATTTTCAGAAAGCGAAGCAAAACAGAGTGGTCGCGCTCAGGAAGCCACAATTAAAAATAGAGTATCACTCGAAACTACGCTGCGAAGTATTCGACTGCACACGATGCAGTGGGCGCAAAAAAAAAATGTACATTTGTTTCTATTAATAAAAGACGCTGGCGTCGGCAACCGAAAAACGCTTTATCAACCTCCTTTACTTTTTTCTAGTTCTCCTGCTTTTTTTAACTTTTTCAAGCACCATTTTTGCTAAGCACTGCGTTCATATAGACTTTAAATGAAAATGCCGCCACTCCATGCCTCGCGAACGCTTGGCTGCGTAGGTGCTTATGTTTCGGAGACAAAAGAAACCGGTCCCGGGTGTCTTTTGAAACGACATTTTAAGTTTTGTGAGACCAGCCACGCGGAATAGGTGGTATGCGGAGAAACGCGTTTTCTGTGCGATTGTTTCTGTTCTAGCTTGCATCTTCTCCGCAAGCATTTTGCTGCCTTCTCTCCATCTAGAACTAAGACCAAGACACTTCACGGCACAGCTCTCTAGATAGGGCGGCAGATGTCCTTGTCTTCATCTCGAGGTTGCTGCCTACGTGGCGCGAACCTTTTTTTTCTTTTTTTACTGTTTAATTCGGTGGAAAAATGCAAAATAGGGCCCGTCGACTTAAACGCGAGGGGCTTAGCATTCGCAAAATACCAATCAGAAATCCGAGGCTCAGCGTGAAGAGAAAATAATATAATAATTTTAACTGGGAGTGTCACGGCGAAGTTTTTGCTTACGCCGTCGGGCGCGTAGAGGCTCCGTGCAACACAGGACCCGTTTCGGCCGGCCTTGGTTGAGAAGGGATTTGCTTTATTTTATTATCTCTTATCTTCTGGTATCCGAATATATTTCATTACTGTACCTGCATCGTACAGGTCGATTATGAAGGAAGGCAAGAAACTTTGTTTTGTTGTTGGACACAAAAACATGGGAATCATTTGTACATGTTCTAACATCGCGCGATACTCGCCCCCAACGAGACGCGTTTAGCAACACTGATGAATATATATGTAAATATTGAATGTAGTCAATACTACTTCAGCATCTGAAATCATTGCTGATCATCCACACTATGGTGAATTGTGCACGAGAGTTCGTGACGGAGAACACGTTCCCAAGTGTGAGTGCTCGCCTGCCACCTCGTCTAGTCTTGTTCATAGCCAAAAATCAGTGTGTAAACAAAGACCTGCCTGATATAGTGTAATTCTAATATACCGTACAAAATACAGTTTGCAGACACTCTCTGATGCCTTTGTCTTCTCTGTATGAGTGTGAGCTGACACACTAGCTTTAGAAAAACAGTCTACAGCAATGTTCAAAGAATAAAGATGTAAAACGTATACAAACATCGAACGTGTCGGAGGCCAGTCCGCAGAGAATTTTGTCACGTTGTATCCAGAGTGACGTATATTGCATGATATGACTTCGACTTAATGGATATTGCCGCAAGGGACGGATGGCGAGGTAGTGCTAAACACATATGGTTTAATCTGGACGACTTGTGGAAATAAAAGAAAGGCGAGAAGTGGCGTCACGGATGTCCATTTCGCCGAAACGGCACGATCAAGAGTGAATCTGAAGCTACTAGTGGGAGCATGTCCTCAACGATGCTTGCACTGCACACGCGCGCGCGCTTGACAGGGACGCGGTAAGTTCAAAACACTTTATTGTAGCTTCTGCTACGTTGGTAATTAAAATAAAGCGGGGTAGTCTGGCCTTAAGGAGCGTACTGCGGCTTCTTTGAAGCGCGCTCAATGTACTACTACTGTGAAAGTTGTAAATCATAATACACGGAATTGCCGTGTATTCTGGTTTTGAATATGTTGCAAACGTTTATCGTAGCCACGGCCTGCGGATTGGCAAAGCACAGGGCACGTGCTTAGTTACATATATCCAGAGCAGCACAGAGTTGGCCAACCATTGGCCAACGGCTGGCAATGGTCCTCGGCCAAGTGGCCAGACAGTGGCCAGAGACTGGCCGGTGACTCGCCTTCATCTGGCCATCGGCTGATTGGCCACTGGCCATCAGCCATCGGCAAAGCATTGGCCAATGAATGGCCACTCTCTGGCCACTGGCCAAAAGACCATCGCCAGGCGTTGGCTATTGCTTGGCCAAAATCCGTGCTGCTTGGGATGGTTAAACTTCTTATATACCCGTCATCGGAGCGGTTGTACCAGAGCCACTTCGTTTATTCATGTCGATTCATTCATTTTAAAGAGAACAAATCAAACGTTCACGCAGTGCTGGTGTCCACTGTATGAGCGACATTTCAGTATTGTCACCGTGGGGACCGCAAAACTTGATGACAAAATCATGGGGATCGAGCTGTTAACAACGCTAAAAATCAAATCTCCACAACCCGTTACCAAGTTTTGCGAAGCAAAAACTGTCATCGTCCGCTTTTATCCGTGGAATTACGCGAAGACAAATAAACTTTATGGTCAATGGCGTTTCGTGTGGGTATAATTGGATCCTACTACTGCCAGTAAGCGTGTGCGCAGTGAGAAACATTAGTACTTAATATAGTTGCACGTTATTTAACTCACAGTCTCATACCTACTGTTATCTTTTCCAAAAGTAGGCATTTTCGTGCATGAGATTCTGTAGTTTCTTACCTGTTTTTCATTCTTTATTTTTCTACCCAAGTCTCAACCGTAATCAGCTATGACTTTGTGCGCGGAGACAGTCATTCCATTCCGGTTTTTTCCATTAATTTTCAAAAAAAATATTCATAATTCTTCGCCTCCTCACTCACCCCCCCCCCCCCCCCACCAAGCACCTGAATAAATAATTCGAGGTGTTTGCTGGCAGTTTCGTACACTCAGCCGCAATGACTTTTGAGTCCGCACGAGCATTGATACTAATCGAGGAACAGTGCGAAGGTTTAACTTTCCAATAAATTGTGGAGGGTGGGCGGGTTTTTGATTTTGATACCTTTGCACAATTGTGGCGGATGAAGACAGATCTCCGGGCTAGAAATCCACAGTTGGTGGGTGACACCCTGGCCAAGATGCCTGTAGTAGGGAGGTAGCGTATTACTGAGAAGTCGTCCTGTAACTGAGATGACGGTTCCACTGCGAAATATACCCGCTTGTTCTCCGCTTAGGCGTGTCAGACGCATTCGCTGGCTTAGCACATAAACTCCGACCTAAAATGTTTTTGTGACATAGTAAACATTCCTATTAAAAGAAGTAAAACAATCAAAATTCTTTTTCGAATTTGGTGCCAGCCTCCCATAGGGCGTGAATTGTGCTACATCTCGGGTAGAAGTCAGTTTCTTCGCGTTTATATACTTTTAATTTTGGGACCTTTTCTTAAATAATTTACTTCTAACCGTGAAACGTAAAATACTTAAATTAAAAGTGTGTACAGTAAAAGTCCCGTTCGAGCAGCCCAGCTATCTTACGTTACGTTACATTATAGGCGCCTACGTTTGGTTATAACAAGATCGACGCCGAGTTTCTAGGGCAACCAAGCGACGCAAATCTTCCTGTACATAGTGTAAGGTGTTGGGCTTGGTTTAACGTTTTCTTATGAAGCCCTACAAAAGACTTAAGCTGGACCAATGAGACGCTAGGAAGCGCAGCACCCGCGCATGCGTTGAGTCCTCCGCGACCTGCTGTGACCTACGATTTATCTACGCTAAGTGAGCTGGCGGGGTCTTGTTGACACCGACGATTGAAACCCTCGTCCTTGATGCCTACAACTGAATGGAGAAAGCCGGCGAACGTTTGTCGGGAACGGAGTAGAAATCGAGTCCACTATCAGCAGAGACGCCGTCGACAAGAAGGCAGCAAATTTGCAGCGTAAGCTTGCGCTAAAGGCGTCCATTCAACGCTGTTACCCGTTTAAGCGACGGTGCACTCAACTCACTGCACGAAGATTTCTTGCGGGATCTTGGCACTATCGTACCTAGTTCTGACGGCACCGCTAGGCACAGATATGTCGTTACAATTCCCGTACATGTCTTCGACGTGCACGGCGTCAAAGACCCCGTGTGCGTGGGTTTACCAGGAAAGCTGCGCAAACAATTATGCTCAAAAACAATTATTTTTAAACATGCATATTTAAAATACAGTTTCATTATTTTGGCTCTGACTTCGCCATAAGCATAGTCTTGTAATCAATGTTCCTAGCGGCAACAGTCACTGTGGGAAATTCAGGACATCAATCGCTCACCACGCTCTTCGCGCTCTACACGACAAACTAGAATGGTAGTTACACGACGCATTGCTTACTTCTGATTAATATCCATCTGCAAAAGGGCGGAAGGCCGAAGCGGCAGCGAGCACCTCAGACGAGTTTTTATAAACATGTGTATCGCTCACTCACACGACGCACTGCATTAATTCGAGCCTGTGTCTATGTTAATATCCTCGCACAAAGCGAACAAACACACACACACACACACACACACACACAGGCACCATTACGACGACAAGCGAAATTGGGGTACTTCGACGCAGCACAATAACTCGCTCGCTTCGCAGGTACAAGTGTCTCCTTCATACGGATATCTTCTATTTTGCCGTGTTTACAATTTTTCCGACAGCAGTGAAGGCATTCAATAGCGCATAAACACGAATGGACCCTCTAGAAAGAAGTCGAAGAGCAATTTAAGGTTATAATTATAATGCAAATAAATGCAAAGTTGCAAGCGAGCTGGACAAGAATGACGAAAATAATCCCTGGAGAAAGGGAACAAGGGGGACAAAGGACAAACACAAATCTCCAAACACAGCTAGGTGACTGGTGAGTGACCGAAAAAATCCGCCAGGTCCGGGTCCGGTTTTTGTCATTCTTGTCCAGCTCGCTTGCACCTTTGCATTTAATTGAATTATAATTATAACCTTAAATTGCAAGCGTCACCCTTGTTGGTATTGAGACTAGTGCCAGCTGATAAAACCCGTTTGCTCTACTGACGTCTAACCCCTGGTTAGCTCAGTTGGTAGAGCGCTCCACTGTAATGGAGAGGACCCGGGTTCGATACCCGGACCAGGCGGATTTTTCGGTCGCTCAGCAGTCACCTAGCTGTGTTTGGAGATTTATGTTTGTCCTTTGTCCCCCTTGTTCCCTTTCTCCAGGGATTATTTTCATCATTCTTGTCCAGCTCGCTTGCACCTTTGCATTTAATTGCATTATAATTATAAACTTAAATTGCAAGCTTCATCCTTGTTGGTATTAGACTGGTGGCAGCTGATAAAACCTGTTTGCTCTACTGACGTCTAACCCCTGGTTAGCTCAGTTGGTAGAGCGCTCCACCTGTAATGGAGAGGTCCCGGGTTCGATACCCGGACCAGGCGGATTTTTTCGGTCGCTCACCAGTCACCTAGCTGTGTTTGGAGATTTGTGTTTGTCCTTTGTCCCCCTTGTTCCCTTTCTCCAGGGATTATTTTCGTCATTCTTGTCCAGCTCGCTTGCACCTTTGCATTTAATTGCATTATAATTATGGACTTCGTTCGCCTGGATTTTCGTTCTGGCGTCATCGTTGTCTCCGTTGTCGGAGAGTCCGGACGCAACGTCGTTGACTTCGCGTCGAGTCGAGGACGACACCGTTACGTGACATCAAATCGCCGATGTAATGCCGCCGTGACATCGCGCCGCATCCAGGACGAAGTCGACGTGGTCGTCGACGCCCCACGCAATGTCAAACATCGCTATGACGTCACTTAACGTCGTCCTGACGTCGTGTGACGTCGTCGTCAACGTCAACGTCTTCGTCAACGCGATGTCACAACGATGTCAGGACGACGTCACGAGCGAAGCCTTGACGAAGTGTAACGTCGTCTCTTTCGCCAATATCAGCGTCGACGCGCCGTCACGGAGAAGTCTTGACCTCGAGTAACGTTGTCGTCGTCGACGATGACGTCAACGTTGTCAAGTTGTCGGAACATCGTCGTGACGTCGAGTTGTGTTATGTCTAGAATGACGTCAACGACCTGACGCCAAGCGTCTTTACGTCGTCGTTGCCAACGTCAAAGTTTACATCAACGTCGTTGTCAATGCGATTCGACGTCAGAACGCCGTTTTGATGTCGGGTAATCCCCGTCATCCACGTCGACCACGATGTTGACTTCAAGGCGTCGTCGTGATGTCGCATAGCGTTGTGACGACCCGTCAGGTCGCCGTGACGTTATGTATTGACGTGACGCCGGACGTCTCTAGACCTCGAGCTGTGTGCCAGTCGTGCGTGGTGTTAAAACGCAATGTTTTTTTCTTTTTAAGAGCGGCTGGTCAAATACATTTTGCGTTAACATTATATGCGTGTTTGGTCAAGAGCTTATATTGTAGCACTCGTTTACTCCTTGTTTATTCAAATTCATGCCGCTTCGCTCGTAGCACCCTGTATTAAATTTCCCACATGCGGAGCTTCAGAAATAGCACTCCGGTGGCCACACTGATAACGGTGGAGTAGCAAACTGGCTGCTGAAATCAATATCTTGAACACTCAGTAAGCCTCTCGTTTCGTAGCCACTTTCGCATTCACATGTTGTCAGCCTTATAGACTCCAAACTTAACAATACATAATAAGATGCATATTTAATTTAAAAAATAACAATTTCTACAAACTTTCGCATTTGCGAGTAATTTGATTTAATTTAATATTTATTTTAAGGCAGAAAAATGGTGGTGTTACCCGGGGGCGCCGAGGGGTTGCGGCGCTGCAGCTGCAGCAGACGGCAGAACCCCTGCAGCTGAAGCGGTCTTCGTCGCGTTGTCTGCAACGTAAGATTGGTTTGGTTGGTTCAAACCAAACCAACCAATGAGCTATTTGAACATTCTTCAACCACCCTACCCTGTCCACCCATCCTATTCGCTCGCCGTGGCCTCTGACCGCCATAAATAGTTCGTCCGCTATTGGCTAATGGCGATCGTTGTCACATGTTCTCTAGTGGTTATTGCTGGGGTTCCGTAGTGCCTTGATGGGGCAATGTGGACGCCCAGTACGTTACAAAAGGTACAGCGACGGAACATAACGTAAAGCAGCAGAGGGTATTTTGTGAACAGGCTTTATTTAGCCTGATGGAAACTCTTAACATCTGTTTGCTTTTCTGACGAACGGCTCCTGGTTTCTCAGTGTAATAAGGATATAAAACAAATTTTGGTTAGCTTCGTTGGTAGTTCGCTTCGCTAGCCTTGGAAGGTTCCCAGGGTAAATCCCCATAGCAGGTGGATTAATTAAGCGGCGAGAATTTCGCTCTATCTCGGATGGAAGTCAATTTATTTTTGTCAGTCAAAAATAAGAGCTGCACTGTAAGCCGAGCATAAAAGCGGAGTTTCGGAATAATTTCGGGCAAACAAGGAAGAGAACTAAAAAAGTTAATCTGAGAATGCCCTCGTCCAGACGGGAAAGTTGATTTGAAGAATGCCAGAGGGATTTGCGCAGCCGACGAAGGATCATGTTGTCTAGGCAATTAAAACGAGAGTTCGCTTTGTCAATCTTACCTTAAGAAAGCTGTAATTGTAGGAAAAGAACAAGTATCCCAACGTCACCCACTCGCGTAAGTGAAAACAGCTAGCTCTGGCACGTTTGGGCGTTCGCGTGCGTCACGAGCCAACGACAGCTTGGGAAGCATGAAATGCAAAACGGAACCCCTAATTCCAACATTTTGTCCGTCCGTCGGTCCGTCCCTGTATTTCTAGTTAAATATATGGGCGAAACTAAAAATGGTGTTTAGATCGCGTGACGTGAAAAGGTTTGACGCGACTTGACGTAACGTGATCTACGCACAAATTCACTTTCCTTGCTATATTTGGTGAGAAAATAAGGGGGATCGGTGGCCGAGTGGTCTATACTCCGTTTCAGCTTCGGTCCAGACGCCGCCGATGCTACAAGCGCGAGCATGTGGCCCAGAACAGTGCTTGCACTGCACGAGCGCGCGTGCTTGGCAGGGATGCTGAAAGCCCGGAGCTCGCGCTTGTAGCTTTGGCTGCGTCTGGACCGAAGCTGAAACGAAGTATAGCGCACACCAGCTCGGAGCACGTTGAGCGAAAGCTCGCGCTGCAGAACCCAGGATCCTGGGCTTAATCCCCGCCCCTGCCCGTTTCGATCTGGATGAGCATCGTACCTGCGTGCGGTCGTGCTTCACTACTGCGTGGTGCACGTTAAAGACCCCAGGTTAGCGGTTGTACAGCACTGGCTAAATTTCTCATCTACAGCTGAGACACCAGACGCCCACTGAGGCAGACTAACTTCCGGCGGTATAAACATACAAGCAACAATTTGCTTTGCTTGGTGAGAAAATGTATGTCACAATACTAAAAACCTTCAGTTTTCTCGCTAAATTTAGGAGAAGAATTGACGTGACATGACCTTTTCGAAAATTTGGTATTCCTTTTATGTTTACCGGGGATATTGGTGCAACGCGAAGTATGCACCCAGTTGCAGCCTCAATGTACCAGAATATTGTTAAAAATAGGATTATTCACTAGCCGAAACGGCGGCTTGGACGCGTCATTGGACATTGGAGATAAATGTCGCTGCCCTTTGTTTCCTTTATACTTATCGACGTAAGCATGGGATTCTCTTAGCGATTATTTTAATGCGAAAGCAGTAGCTGTCCCATGGAGCGAGCCGACGTCATCAGCTTTGAAGCCGCGCCAAACGGCACCTTAAATCCTTTCTCCAAGTGAAGCCAGCTACCAGGTATGAAACCAAGCGAAAAGCGTAGCCAATGGCACCTAGGTAGTTTCCCCGATCCCAAAGGAGCGGAGTATAGCTGATGGACTTCGGCTTCCGTCCCATTGGCTGGCGCGCGTCGACGAGGCTTCCATCGGCCGCTGCGCTTCGGTTTCAACGACCGCCACCCCATGGCGCTGCGTGTCCGCGAGGCAGCGGCTCCACCAATCCTCGCTTAAGGTCAGGCTTGCGCGCTCGACCGTCGACGCAAGTATGGCACAGGCGAAAGAAGGAAGCGGGGGAGCGGCGTGCGTGCTTTCGCATTCACAACTCATAAGAAGTGCTTAGGTGTACCTCGAGTCTTTTGTTTTTCTAGCTGATACAACGCAGATTTGTTTAGTAATTATAGCGTAATCCTAAAAACCTCGTGCTTTGCTCCACATATATGTCACAAACACTGGGAGGGAGGGGAAGGAATGGAATTGAGAGGCTTGCGCCAGGGAGCGCCAAGCTGCGGTTCCCTGAAATATCCTTCATTATTCTGTCTTTCCTGCGTGTTGTCGCAGTACTGTGACAGGAGTATAAGCCGGGAAATAGGAGGTGCGAATGAGGTTGGTCAGATTTTATCCACCCAACCCCTCTTCCCCCTTCAAGAAAAAGGGTTGGAGAATGACCGCTTAGTGTTTTCTTGGCGCTAGCTTCATTGATTCCTCATCTTTGCCATTCGCTATTCGTCACTTTTTCACAAGGGCCAGTCGACTAATTGTGTTCGCGTTGAAGGCGCTCAAAACAAAATTACTCCGTTCCACTTTACCTTGTCGCACTAATTCTCAGTCATCATATTTAACGAAGAAAGAGACGGTGTTTCTCGTATATTAAAAATTAAACCCATTTTATCAACAGCATCACAATCATCTCGAGGTGACAGCTTCCTGTATATTTTTAGTACTTTCTCGTTCACATTTACCCTGAGAAGAGCCAGTACTCTCAATGTGCGACGCTCCATTTGTTTCATCCTACCGTGTCTTCCGGACTCTAGCCCACCGCCTATACATGCTTAAAATTTAAATTTTACGCTGTGCGGAATATTTTTAGGACCAAACTACTCAATCATTTTTTTTTCAACATCGTTCGTTATAACGAAGATTGAGGAGTAATGAGATTCACAGATTATGTTAATATAGATTTCCGCGTAATGAACTATTTCTCCTGCTTCATTAGAGCAGGAATTTCCGAGATGTTCTTGATAGAAAATTGATTTATGTGCGTAGTACGTCTCAGGTGCTTAACAATGCCCATGATGCGGACTATATGCCCAGTGCACACTATATTCTGCTCTAATTCCTCGGCCGAAATTAGTCCTCGCCAAGGGCAAATAATCCGTGACACGGATTACAGACCGCAATTTACGATATTCCGTTTTACTCGTCCCGAATACAAACTTCGTGCCGATTTTGGCGCACAAATTTCTGAATTTACCAGAAAAGTAACCAACGAGATAAACACTTAGCAAGCTGGAAAGCCGTCCACCGGAGCGAAACTCGTTGACGTAGAAATCGTTCAAAATTCGAACAAAGAGCAAGGAAACGAATTATGTTTCCGTTTTTCGGGGAGTGTGTCAAATGGCAAACTCAAGAGCGTGACGCACCTCACAGATTTCGCGTCCTGCAACCGCCGCCACCGAAAACGCACGGCGCCGTTTCCAGCATGCGCGTTTTCTGTTGCCGCGCTTGAATTGCGCTCTGGCAGACGTGAGCAGCCGCCGTCGCAGCTGCGCTCTCCTTTTCAAGCAACTCGAGGCGGCGCTCGCTAATTAATAACTTCGACGACGCTCGCCCGGAAGTCGAGACATGAGGTGCCTTTGTTCGCTAGATCGCCATAATAAAAAACGCCGGTCGGCCTTGCAGCACGAACGCCTCAACGCCGGCTGCGCGCAGGTGAGGGCGGTCTCCGAACACCTTGGCTTTTTGTCAGCAGCTCTCGTCGCTCGTAGTTTGACGCGAACGAGGCATTGTCGGTCTTCTGCTACCTGGCCGCCGTTGCGGGACGGTGGCTTTTGAAAACCTGAGCCAACACGGGCTAATGGAAAGATCCAAGCGTAATGAGAGAAAGGAGAGGAAGCAGGGTAAAACGTTCGCTTTTCTGACCTGTTCAAAGTTTGAGGGGTTCTAAATTAGTGGGTCATTTTTATGCTCATAGATCTCGTGCAGGTTGAAGTTATGTTGCTGTGCTATTTAGCTTTACTTGGAAACTGAAGCGATTTTTCGGTTGGCACCGCAAGCGGGTAAACACCTAAAACAAAACGACCTGGCATCGAATAAATTTGATATTGCGTACGATTCTAATTTGTTAAAAAGCTCTCTGACCTCGTCGCGCTATGTCTATTTATTATACTAGTGAGCATGTAGTAGTAAGGCGACTTCACAGAACGCTGGACACGCATAAAAAAATAAAAAGATTTTGGCCCCTGTAGTCCGTTTCATGCTTAGTATACACCTCTGTCGCACATACTGGCGCGAGCGCGTGGCCTCATGTATGGTTCAGTTTACGGGAAAACGCGTGCACATGATCAACGTTATCCAACCCCTTCCTCGCGCCAGCAGCTTTGGCAGCGTTCTACACGAAGTATGAAACGGACTGTTTTGTTGTCACAGCTACATCGCATTTTGATCGGCTGTAGCAGGCAGGCTGTCCCTTTCTTTCTACTTGGTAACCTCGATAAATATTGTTATCTGTGCGCGAACAACGTTGGCCAAATCATTGGAAGCCTGCGAAGTTACTAAAGGTCCAACGTATTCTGCGACAATGTGTTTTTGTGTTATTACTTTCGACAATCCTGCACCGCACTCCCATCTGCAATTAGCTCGTAACACTGCGGGTGTTTGCACTACCGTATTTACTCGAGTAATACCCGCACTCTTTATGAAGAAAACCTGAGGATTCGATTTTCCGTTGAGCACGCGGGTTGCCAATCACTGCGATCGACAACATGACTCCAGCGGTTCACTGGACAGAGTTAACGTCTTCGCGCAAAGATACCAACCGAGAAGATTGTATTTGTATGGAGAATTGTATTCTCGATATGGTTATTCGCTATGTTATTTATTCGCAACGAGATAATTGGTTGTATACGTGCTTTGCGGGAAAGTAGAAGCAATGGCCTTGTTCATAAATAGTTTGGCTATTACTCGAGTAAATACGGTATATAAATATATCGGTGAATAAACTCTGAGCGCAATTTTGACTCCTCTTTTGTGTCATATAGATCACACTCTTCCCCAATCGATTGGTCTGGATTAGGAAGTAAAAAACGCGATCTTACAGGTCAAATGAAACTGATAGATTTTGTGAATCTGGAGAGGTATTTGGCTGAACCACACCCAATTTGCCTGCCCCAGTCCTAGTCTTAACTGAAGTCACGTCACGGTCGGAAAGGGTTTAGCTGACTGGGATCTTGGACGTCCGTATCGAAACGATCTAAAGCAAAAGCGCGCGACAGCCGCTATTGACAACACCATTCATACATCCAGGTTTCGTGCCTGGCTAATATTATATTTCGAGCTGCAGATACCAGTGACAAACGATCGCGCCTACTGAGAAGAAGTGAAGCGTCGGGAACAGCCGTTAGCGTTGGCATAACGCGGACCACGCGCGCTTGGCCCGCACGAGGCTCGAAAACATTTGTCTGCCGTGACGGGCTGCCGACCGCCGCCGGAGAGCCGCTGTTGTGTCGTGATAAGTGCTGCTATTAAAGAACCGCGCGTCGTCGCCAATCGCCAACGCGTGAGTCTGTGGCGAATATGGAACGACCTCGTCTTATCAGGCGGCTGTTTCCGCTTCTCGTGCTTGAAAACGGAATCTCGGAAACTGTTCTGTGAAAAATGTCGGAATTGCGAGGGACCCGCAATAAAGATTTGCACTGTGGGCCGGAAGCGAAAACCTAGCGCGCACTAAATAGGCCTCTTCCGCTCACACGGTGTCGTCTTTCTCCTAGAGAACCACGGAAGCAGGACGAAATGCAACTAAACACTTTCCAAGGTCTCGTATGAAGATGATTTATCAGAAGAGGCACCGAAGCGCCACTGTAGAAAACAATTATCTTGGTGACTGCAGTAGGGTAAACAATTTTGAGCCATATTGAAAGGATTCGCACCAACGAATAAATCTACGTGACATCTACACTCCGCCAGGAGAGTAAAAACAGTTGGAGACACATTGATCATCAGCATATTCTAAGTGCAGATGACTGCAGTACTGCTGTGGCTACAGGCCATGGTATCGATCTGGATAAAAATTTGTATTGTCGTACGGTCCTGCATAATTACTGCGATGTTCATGTTGGAGACCACTTAGGCTAGCAGTGGTAGTCAACTGTATACATTTTTTTCATCTACATATGAGACATCAGCCGCCCAGAGCTGCTGACCTTCTCCTGTTTACACCAACCATACTGCAAAACTAGCACTTATTTATTATTAAAACAGTTAGAGACTGCCTGGAGCAGCTGGTTTGTTTGACATGCTTCTGATGGCTCCCAGCTGAACGTAGAAGACAAAAACGAAGGAGGGAAGGAAAAGAGATACACTGCTGGCTGAAAATTTCCTTTTTATTGACACTCACATTCCGTTCCTAGCGGTAACTTTTCTTCGGTGTGAACCCTGATGGCCAGCGCTCACATGCTCCCGACTCGGTTGCTCTCATAGGGCGCTCCCTGCAGACACATATTTTCTTTATATTTTCTTTGGGAAATAACGTAATGGGGGCGGCATACACAGTCGTCCCCGTTTGCCTCAATGGCCAGGGACTCCAGGATCCCGCACTGGAATACTCGACAATGCGCACCAAGGTGGCCAGCTGTCGGTAGTGCCCCCACGGAAGCTGCGTGCTCCCTGGTGCGGTCCTTAATACAACGCCCAGTTTGCTCTATGCAGCATATTCCGCATGACAACAAAATATTTTAAACAACTTCTTTCTCGCATGGAGTGTTAGGCGTTCTTTGCGCGGTGTCGCAAGTGGTCATTCGCTGAAGCATGGAAGATGCCCTTCGTTAGTTTGACATTTACGTAGATCTCCAAAATTTACATTGTGCAGTAGTTCAGACAGTTTCTTGTACTATTGGCACGAGATATGACAGCGATCGCACAGCGAGATCGCCAATTGGTATCTCAAGAAGCTAGATCCCATCAAATAATCATGTATTTTGAACACTCTTGCAACAACGTCATTTTGCGCTCTAGGATATCTAGAGTGAATGTATGAATGGAAGAATGAATATTTAAATAAATAAATAGATACATAAATAGAACCAGTGTTTTGCTAACATGCGTTAATAAGTGTACTAGATTGTTGCCGCTTCCGCCTCGTGTAGATGAAAGTGTGTACACGAGTTTTTATAACTGTTCGTGAATCACAGTATTTTTCAAACAAAATATATAATTCATATTTTTGCCTAAGAAAAGCACCAACACTAAACAAAACAAAAATGTAGAGGAGCAGATAAATAGGTAAAGTGAAAAATTATTTCTTTTAAATATTGGCATAACCGGCAAATGACTATTGCGGCACTGTATTTTTTATTTATTTTTAAGCATGAATGATTTTCCGGGTGAAACAAGAGACGGCAGTCTTCGACCGGAATATTCGGTTTACTTAACCTATGCACTACGATTTTGTGCAGCGTTGCCCCACAGATGGTGCATTTTTTTCGTAAAATTTACAAAGCAACGAACTTACCTGAGGAAAAAGTAAAGAAAGAAAAAGGCTTAGCTTCTAGTGGAAACGCAGCGACGCCACCAGTCTTCAAACAACACAGCGCCGTTTCGCACGGGAGACAAGAGATGGCGCAACGAACGCCGCCAACGAACGAGCATACGGCGCCGAGAGCCGGCACTTTAGCAGACGATCCTTTCGACTCAAAAGCGGCGCGGTAACGCCAAACTTTCGACAACAAAAACAGGCGCGGTAACAGCAAGGAACTGCAGTTCCTTGTCTGCTAAACACGATGGCTCTCGGCGTCGTCTGCTCGTTCGTTGGCGGCAGTTGGCGTCGCGACCGCTTGCGCCATCTCTTGTCTCCCGTGCGAAACGGCGCCGTGTTGTTTGCAGACCGGTGGCGTCGCTGCATTTCCATAGGAGCTAAGCCTTTTCTTTCTTTACTTTTTCTCAGGTAAGTTCGTTCTTTGCAAATTTTACGAAAAAAATGCACCATCTGTGGGCAACGCTGCACAAAGTCGTAGCGCGATAGGTTAAGAAACCGAATTTTCCGGTCGATTTAAAGAGCCTGCCGTCTCCTTGTTTCACCCAGTATAACGATACTCCGAATTCGCAAATTTGTTCGTTCGTCGGCCCGTCCGTACATTTCCCGCTAAATTTAGCGGAGAATTTGACGTCACGTAACCTACACACGAATTCAGTTTCCAGCTTAATCTAGCGGGAAATTCGATTTCATGTGACCTGAAGTCAGGAGGCAAGCAGGCCAATTCAGTTTACTCGCTAAATTTAGCGGAAAAAAATGTCGTGACCTTAATTATACACGAATTCAGTTTTCCCGCTAAATTTGGTGGGAAAATTGACGTCACATCACCCGACGTCACCTGACATTCTATATATTTATATTGATTCCACGCTACCATACTACAGTGTATATAGTCTTCTGAAAAAATAAAAAGTACACGTCTTAACGACTGCCTATCATGCATTATTGAACATTGAAGGTAAAGGTCTCTGCAAAGTGTTTTTTAATAATTTATCTAGACTTCAGTGTAACC
Organism: Ixodes ricinus; assembly: GCA_037355805.1. Lineage (NCBI taxonomy): Eukaryota > Metazoa > Arthropoda > Arachnida > Ixodida > Ixodidae > Ixodes > Ixodes ricinus. The sequence continues at coordinate 85,071 of JAZHYW010007541.1, forward strand.
TGTGGTAAGCTCGGAAAGCTATAATCTTCATGAAATAGTGGCCACAAACGTCGAATGTAAAAATTGGCACCGGCCTTTACCTTTAAAGTCCGATGATATATGATATGCATCATAAGGAATTGGTATGCCACGTGACGTATATTTTCCCGCTAAATTCAGCGGGAAAAGAAAATGATGTATATAGGTCACGTGATGTCGGTTTCCCCCGCTAAATTTAGCGGGAGGTACTAGATTGGCGTGTAGGTCACAAGACGTGAATTTTCCCGCCAAATTTAGTGGAAAGCTATTTGGTGTATCGGGTACGTGTCGTCACTATACCGAATAATTTAGCGGGAATCTGAATTTATATTTTGGCAACAGGACAGTGCATATTTCGGCTAAAGTTAGCGGGAAGCTGAGTTTAGGTATGGACCACGTGCCATCAGTTTCCTCAAGGTGTAAAAGTGACGTAACGTCAGGTGACGTCACGCAAAGCCATTTTCCCGCAAAATTTAGCGGGGAAACTAACTTGCTGCATTGGTCACCTGACCTAGCTTTTTTCACTAAATTTAGTGGGGAAACCGAATCGGTCTGTACGACTCGTGACGTCAGGTGACGTGACATTAATTTCCGCCGCTAAATTATATGATAAACTGAATTCATGTATAGGTCTTTTGATATCAATTCACTCACACAATTTAGCGGAAACGCACGGGTGAGCGGACGGACGGACGGAGGAACACAATTTTCGGAGGGTAGCCTTAAAATAATTTCATACTTTAATATTAAATTCTTCAATAAAAAAACAAACAAAAAAACGTCGTTATCTGAAGAAGAGTTTGAAAGAGAAACAAACTAAAACCTGGATTTTCGTTTCAGCACGACACCTAATCGAATCTGTCCAACAATGTAGCGCTGTCAAACGCACGACTTTGAACTCGGAAGGAGAAAGAGTTTGATGCACGGAATGGAAAGCGAAAATAGAGCGCCAGAGTCGCGTCCGTGCAGGCGGAGAACGCGAAATCGGGCAGGGAGTACAGGGAGGTGGGGAGGGCAGCGCCAGAGCAGCCGAGGAAAAGATTTTGACGCGAGGAGGAAAGGTGGGGAAAAGCTGAGCAACGCTTATTGAAAACGGCCCGCGCATTCCGGCCGTAATAGAAACTACCTTTCCGCCATCTCGCATGCTACTTTTTGCCTTTGTGAATCCTTATTCTGCCAAGTTTGAATGGTAATCTCGCGTTCGTTTCCAACTCTGCAACTCAAATCTACAAATTTTGTTTTTCCCGCATTCGGAGTCAGAAGGCTTGATACCAGCCAAGCAGCTATTTTGACATCCCAAAATGAAAACATCCGAGAGAAAACAGCACTGATAGGTTTGTTACAGAAAGGCATTGCTAGTGCTGTTTTTGTGTTTTTTTCTGATCGGGCTTTTATTTAAAATTTGTGGTTCCCTCTATAAGTTTTTTCGTGCTGCCGCCGGTGGGATGAAATCGCAAGTATCAAAAAAGATGTTCATAGCAAGCCCATGAAGAATGTGTTACTGATGCGGTCGTAACAAAGAACGCAGTACTAGTTCTAGATGACAAATGCACAAATTTGTACAAAACCTAGCTCTTTTCCGCGATGACTTCAAACGGTATGCCCTCTACTCTTGGAAATGCCCTTACTGACCGCTGAATGAGGGCGACTTGTATTTTTGTTTGAAGCTACATACATTTCTTACATTTTCTTATCACTTTTTCAGTTTTGCTTGTTATTTTTACGTACCGCGTTAAATTTACGTGTTTTCTTATTCCGCTATATGATGGGTATTGAAATTACAGTTTTTCTGATAAAGTAAATTTCTTAACCGATAAATTTTAGAGCCTCTTATCGCTACAGCTACGCAGCAGCGAAGACAAGCTCTGAAAAGTGGATATTTTGCTACGACCGTGTACACTTGCTGCTTGATTCTCGTCGACAACATAGCTTCACGTGGTTGCTACTTAAAATCAAGGAAACAATCACAGTTTAGTGATGCCACAACAAGATTAGAGTCCTTCAAAGATTTTAAAACACTTTATTCGTAAACATATATTTCATTCGCAAGGCAAAAAGCAATAAATGGCAACAGATGTTACTAGCCTAAACTCCCAGTTTTATCTAACCGCTGCAGTAAATTCATGTAATAAAAATCGCCGCCGAAATCGCTTCAGAAAAAAAAAGTGCAACTAAGTGCTGAGAAACCTTTTCATTTGTAAGTCAAAGAAAATATCAGGACCCTATACGTTTATAGCATCATAGAATTAGGATGCCTCTACAAAAGTTGCCAAATCAGGTTATGATGGCGTGCTTATGGGCATGCAAGCCCATACTTACACCTGCCAGATATTATTTTACCCAAACTAATTCATTCGCTGCATGAATAAATTGGTCGTAATATATCGGTCTGTACAATTATTCAGCCAAAAGGTCAGGATTGCACAATCACTATTCAGTCAAGATTGAAGAAAGGATAAGACTATATGACAACGACAGCACAACCACATCTTTCAACTAGAATCGAACAGAATAATTCTAAAGGCGGAAATTAAGGAATCGCGCTGAGAATTCATATATGTCCTTTCCTAGTTGAAATATACGCTTTTGTCTTCTTTAGCGTAGATGTTCACTATTTCGTTAATATTAACCCACACCAACACGCTCTGTCTCCACTAATAAATATTAGCTTACCGCTTCGTTCAGAATTAGCTTAAATTCGCACAAGCACGCATCCATATTTTGTAGATCACATCTGATGTTGTTTATGTTGCATTAGCCTAATAATGATATTTTCGTAATATGATAAGTCCACCCCTATTTTTACATCTCTATTCTACACCTTTTGTCTACATTCTTGCCGAAGTGTAGACACCAACTGTTTTGCCTATAGAGCCCAGATTTTGACTCGGGGAGCCGGGGGCGCTTGAGACGGATGCAACAGCCCCGATTACGACCGGTCGAAACTATTCCAATGCGAATAGCATTCTTTGGATACTTCACGCACTTTTCGTCTATGTATCTATCTATCTATCTATCTATCTAGCTATCTAACCTCTTACGCCCCGGGTCGATAAATAAATAAAAAAGACCGGCGCCGGCTGGGATTCGAACCGTTGACCCTTTGATCAGCAGGCAGACGCGCTAACCACAGAGCTATGAAGGCAGTCATTCAACGCACTCTAAACGGTTGTTTATATCTTTACCATAGGACGCGCCTTACAGCTGCTGTGCACGCGCGTACCATGCACGAGGGCTATTCCGCTTCGTGAGGCTGAGCACGGCCGCTAGCTCACCCTCTCCCGCGCTCGGGAGAGGGTGATGTAGCGGCCGTGCTCAGCCTCACGAGAGCGGAATGAGCCCTCGTGCATGGAACGCGCGCGCACCAGTAGCTGTGACAGCGCTGTAAAGAGCGTCCTATGGTAAAGATATAAACAACCGTTTAGAGCACCGTTGGTTGAGACTAGCTGAGACGCCAGAAAGTGTGGTCGGTACCATTTTGAGTGTTTGTGCGTATGGCGCGTGCTTTGCTCGCCTTCCTAAGTGACACAAACGCACGTGCTGGGCTACGGAGATCGTGCGCAGGGCTGTGAAAGTGTCAACAAATTTAGAATCGCCTCAAGAGTGGGCTGGCGTATCTAGAGTGTGCCGGCCACCTGACGAACGCGCATAACTCCGCACCGTTTGATGCTATTCGCATTAACGTATATAATCATTCCCAAAGGATGGGTTCTGCTGATTTTTTTACACTATAATCACTTGAACTTAATTAGGAATGTTTTTCAGCCAATCGCCGCAGGGTATTTATTGTTCTCTTCAAGCGAGAAGACGAGGGTCCGACGCCCGTCGGACAAACGCAAGGTGAACCCTTATCTGCACTTCGACGAAGTTCCAAACGACGATACTTGGGTGCTTTAAGATAGCCTGCCAACAGTGAGGGGCTCGGAGACATGGCTTTATAAATGAGCCAAAAGTTTAGTTTCGGCCCTGCGGGCAATTTGAACTGACGAATAAAACACAAAATATTTCATTTATTTTATTTTGTTTATTTTAAAACACTACCATTCCTTCTTGGGCCTATGATCAGAAGGGCCTAATACAAACTGTGGTAGTGCACACGAGAAGAAAAATTATATGTTGAAATGAAAAAAAAAACTGAAAATTGCAGCAAGACATTTGCACGATGTAGAACATTTCAAGTCAATGTCACCCGTCGACGAAAGAGACTACTTGCAGAAGATAGATGAAATTATAGACCGTCATTAACAATCATCATTCCCCCCAAAAAGAGCCTAGTTAACAAAATATCTGCCCCATAAAAGGGGCAGCACATGCGCACTAGCAAATATGTATAGACCAAAAACCAGTCGTTCGTAGCGCGCCAAAAAGAAAACAATATATCCTTCAAATTTTGAGTCGCATCATTGCTAAATTTCAATACAGTGATGTCTCGTTAATATGGACACTTCCGTGCCCCAAAAAATTTTCCATAATGTGAGTTGTTTGCATTAATGAGACAAATATGCTTGAATTTTTCAAGTTTGTCCCAGAAAAGTGTGTCCATACAGCGGGATATTCACATTAACGGTGTCCATATTAGCGAGACATGACTGTATAAGGAGAAAATAATGTATGTGATTAGAAAGTGACGATTTGTTCTGAAATAAAATTCTAATTGCTGATAGATGAGGGCAATAATGCATATTTTGAAAGGATCATCGAAACACATGGGCTGGTAAAAGGTAGAACTACGCTTCTCTCGAGTTCTAGGTAAATCAGGAGTCAGCTACACTGTGTTTTCTGTATGCACCAAGTTATTTATAATCATAGATAAATATTTTAACATTTTTTTTGCACTTATTCTGGAGCAGCAGTGAATTTGCTTTTGGTAGAGTAACGTCGAAAGATTCAGTTTACAATATTTTGAAAAAGAATAAAGCGCAAAGTAAGCCGCTATACTTATTCCAGTTCTAGCGCATCATTTGCAGTGTGAGAATCCCATATTTCGCATGCATATTTTATTATTAGTCGAACCATTGTTTTATACTCCAAAAGGTTCGTATCAACGGAACTTAGTTTCAAGCTCCACATCAAGTAACGCAATTTAGAATTTGTTTTTATTATATTCATATCCTTTGCCTGATGTAGATCATGCGAGATGGTTACTTCGAGATATTTATAATTGCTAACCCTTGCTATCGGGTATCCTTCAAGGCTGCACTCAAAATTAGTAGGCCTTGTTTTTTTCTTTGTTTTTTTTAGTAAAAGTCACGCACAGTTTTTTTTTTTTGAGCGACATTTGTTTTATATTGCACCACTCTCCTAAGTGGGCTAAATATATATCTAAATTAAATTGAAAAGCGGGACTTTTATCTTCAGTATACAAAATGCCGTCCTCAACGAAGAGTTTCCCCCTGAAGAATAGAATTAAGATAAGTCATTAATAAACATTATGAAAAATGGCGGTCCCAGTACCTTGCGCTGAGATACACGTGATTTGACGTCGCACATATTCGAGTGTTTACACCTAATTTCAACCAATTACCTTCTTTTGTATATGAACACTTTCATCCCTCTAATTAAACTGGGTCATTTTATTATATTGTCACGAATGAAGAAGTCATAGAAAAAAAGAGTAACTGAGGGAACTGAAACGTAGAATTGTGCGAACATGTGCCCCCCCAAAACAAAAAAAAAGAAGGAACAGAAGATAACAACAGAGCGTCGCGGGCGTCGAAGTCGGCGTAACAGCAGGATCAAACGCTGGGGCTAGACTCACTGCGTCTCGGCCCGCGGAGCCCCTTTGTACACGCGTCAGATTCTGGATCAATCGGCGTAGAACATTCGGACCTCCAACAAGCAACATGATTCTCGAATTTACCAAAACACTGATTTGCAAGAGTAAATAAAAGACGCGTCGCTCTCAGGAATCGAACCCTGGCTCTTCGCGTGGGAGGCAATCACGAAAACCTTTAAACCACGGCCGCGCTTTTTTTTTTTTATTATTTAGGTTACGGTTGCGCTGCTCCACTTGGCCAGCTCGGCACCCCCGGCAATATACTCTAACATTAGTATTAACTTTTTCTGGTTAACATGATCGAATACCCTTTTCAGGTCTAGAAAATAACATTAGTCTGGCTTTTACGGTTTAACACCTCAGGAAAATTGTGAGCGACAAATACAAGTTGAGCAACGGTGAACAACCCTTTACGAAATTCGTGCTGGGAGCTACAAAGCAAAATATAATAGCCGCCCAAAAAATGTATATTACTTGATAATATATGTTCTGGAATTTACCCGCGTGTTGATGTTAGTGGAATCGGCCTCGAATTTGTTCACGGAAGACGCTTTACCGGACTTCAACACGAGTACAAGTTTGCCAAACTTCAAGTCATTGGGCAATGAACCTGAATATAAAACTTTCTAAAATACTATTATTAACACAGCGCTACAGTGACTCAGCATATCGTTGTAGAAGCGCATTTGGAATTTCATCATATCCCGTAGCTTTCGTACAATCAAGGTTAAGCTAAAGTCCTAAAATTCTCTCGCAAGGCAACTGTGCGTCAAGTATGGGAGTAACGCTCTCTAATTTTTTAAACACTGGCGTTGCTGCATCGTCAGAAGAAAATGCGGTTGCGAAAAAGTAATTAAAGTAATTCGCTTTTTGAAAGCCATTTCCAGTTGTGGGACCGTCAATATTAATTTTTCCCGTACACCTTATTTCGTTAGTCAGAGGTCACTCCAAAATGTGCAAAAAAATGACTTAAAAAAAAAAAAAAAGGAGCGTCGTTTGGTTGTAGTATTTCTGTTTCGCAGTTTTAATCAACATTTTAAGGTTTTTATCTCACAGCCCAATCTGAGACGCTCACCCTGATTGGGTGTACCTTGATTTTGAGCCAGAAAACGAGATATTCTTCTACTGATGTAAATAATATCGCAATTGATCGAACGGTTATGGATGGCTTCTTTCTTTGTGCTACTAGGTATATACTGTTCTAAGCATTTAATTACAGCGCTTTTAAAGCGAATCCACACATATTTAACCAACACAGCCGGATTATTCGCGATCACCAAATACGTTTTAAGAGAAAAAGTAATTGGTCCAAAATAGCTTCATCGTCAGAGCGATTAAAATCTCTGTTAGTATTAACTTTGAACATTCTATCGTCACTCGCTGCAATCGGGACAAACGAAAGCACCATGCCTCGGAGATTCCGGGCAACACCCTGCACTCGTAAGAGTTTGAGCAACATCAAAAGTCGGCCACAACAACAACAACAAAAAAATCAAGAAGCGAACTAGACGAACCTTGAATTCTCGAGGGATCTTTGACCACCTGAATCATGCAATGCTAAAAACAATAATTTCTAGTAAAGTACAGGAGAATTGGGTTTCACGACATGTTGAGGCTAAGCCACCCATTCAATGTCAAAAGGTTAAAGTCGCCAGCCATAATAACTTTCCTAAAGTGCGCACGCAGCGGGTCTTGAAAGTCATTAAGTTTATTTTCAAATTCTAATTCCATTCCAGGCCGTCAATAGATAGCTCCCAAGATGTATTCGACATGACCAAGCTTATTTTTGCATCATTTATTTTTTATATTTGGGGCTCCTTTTATTTCCGCACAATCTAAGTAATCTTTAACAACAATCGCGTTGGAAAGCAAGAATAAACGTGCCGTTTGTGAAAACACTGGGAATTGCACCGACAAGAAGGCCTTTACTTAACGGGAACCAGCTCGGAGACAGCTTTATGGGGCAACAAAGCAAGCTATTGCCACCAAGTGCACGAACACAGAGCGCCGACATACCATCGAAAAAGAACGCCAAGCAGAGGAGGCGCCGGCAAAAGAGTGTGGCGACGCACAATCACCAACATTTTGGCGCAACCCTCGCCTCGTCGTCGTCTGCTTCGGCGAAGCACGGCCGCGCGCTACACAGGCACGCGAGGCACCGGAACGTCCGTCGACCGCCGCTGCCGAGGCAATAAACCGCCGTTCTTTTTCTATGTTGGGATTCGCTCGTCACCCCGACACGGCATCCCACATCTGGTGACCCGTAAAACGGACACAAGACGTCGCCATGGCCGACTAGGAGGACCTTCAACAACAGATGAAACTACTCCAGGAGCAGATTGGGACCCAGCAGGAACTGATTCAAAGGATGCAACCGGATCCTCCTAACGCCAACACAACACCGCCCGTGACTACCGGCACCGTAGCAGGCGGTGGAACCCCTGCAGCTGTCATCCCGGACGCTGCTTCACTCGGCGTCTGCCGTGTAGCCGTCAAACTTCCGCCGTTTTGGGCGGACTCGCCTGAGGTATGGTTCGCACAAGTCGAGGCGCAGTTCTCCCTGGCGCGCATCACCCAAGACCGAACGCGCTACGATTACGTCGTCGCCCAACTGGACAGCCGCTACGCCAACGAGATACGAGATATCCTCGACAATCCACCAGCGGCCAACCTTTACCAACATCTGAAAACTGAACTCACCCGCCGCCTGTCACTTTCGGAAGACCAGAAAGTCCGTCAACTTATTCAGTCCGCAGAACTCGCCGCGCGCAAACCATCACAGTTCCTCCGCCACTTGCGTGCTCTCGCAGGCAACACGCAAGTCCACGATTTTTTCTGCGGACACTATGGCTCCAACGACTACCACCACACGTTCAGGCCATTCTGCAGGCTCAACTTACGCTACCTCTAGACCAACTTTCCGAGATTGCTGACCACGTCATCAAGGTCTCTGTGCCGCCGCTGTCGCCCACCGTCCACGCCGTCGGTGCACCGCTGGACACCACTGAGCTCGCGCACCGAATCGACGATATCACGCGACACCTCAGCTCCCTTCAACGACGCCTGGATTAAAGTCCTCCGACGCGCCGCCGTTACCGCTCACAGAGCCGTGACCGTAACACCGGCCCGTCACAGCAGCCTCGTGACAGTAGCCGATGCTACTACCATCGATGCTTCGGGGACAGAGCCCGACAATGCCACTCACAGAGCCGTGACCGTAACACCGGCCCGTCGCAGCAGCCTGGTGACGCTGAGAGATGCTACTACCATCGACGCTTCGGGGACAGAGCCCGACAATGCCGACCACCCTGCTCCACCGGACATCAGGGAAACGCCAACGGCAGCTTGTAGACGCGGCTGCGAGCTGCCAACCCGCAGGCCGCCGCATCTTTGTCACCGATCAAATCACAAAGCAGCGGTTCCTTCTCTACTGTGGCTCTGACATTTGCTGCTATCCTCGTACCCATCTTGAAGGTTCCCATCCACCTACGTCTTTCGAGCTCAGCGCAGCAAACCGGTCCACCATCAAGACCTACGGCTCGCTCCGTCTGCACGTCCGACTAAAACACCTACACCGTGACCTCCATTGGAATTTAGTCATCGCCGACGTCTCCGAGCCAATCATCGGCTCACACTTTTTGGCACACTACAACCTCCTTCCCGACTGCCGCCACGACCGACTCATTGACGCGACAACGGGATTTTCTTCGCCAGGCCAGCGCACGACCACCCACCAGCCCAGCATTAAAGTACTCGGTGTGGAAAACCTTTCGCCGTACCACGCCGTACTTGCCGAATTTCCCGGTTTAACGCAAACCAGCGGGCTGCCACGGGATGTGCGACGCACCCCTGTACACCACATCCGAACCACTCCGGGCCCTCCGGTTTTCTGCCGCGCTCGTCGCCTTGCTGCAGACCGCTTGCGCATGGCCAAAGCAGAGTTTGAGTCCATGGTACACGAAGGAATCGCCCGCCGATCCGACAGCCCATGGGCCTCACCGCTTCACCTTGTCCCGAAGAAGACTGAAGGCTGGCGACCCTGCGGGGATTACCGCGCCCTCAACGCTCGCACCATCCCCGACACCGCAGCCCGCGCCAGTCACTACATGTTCTGGACGTCAAATACGCTTCCCGGATTTTTACAATCCCTGAGGGCTCTCCACTCCGCAGGGGGGTGATGTGGCAACGAACAATCACCAACATTTTGGCGCAACCCTCGCCTCGTCGTCGTCTGCTTCGGCGAAGCACGGCTGCGCGCTACACAGGCACGCGAGGCACCGGAACGTCCGTCGACCGCCGCTGCCAAGGCAATAAACCGCCGTTCTTTTTCTATGTTGGGATTCGCTCGTCCCCACGACACGGCATCCCACATGAGCAAAAAGTCGTGTCAGAATGGCACACCTTTTTGCATCTTTTGCAAGCCAGAGCCGCGGTGAAATATAGTTTCGTAAATATCGTGAAACTGACATTTCACTGTGATATCCTCTTACAGAGGTAGTCACATGGGGGACGCCCTTCGGGGAGGGATGTGCGTGACGCCAGTGAACGGCGAAACCAGCGGCACTCCCTCCGTGACTCAGCATTTCCACGAACAGCAAGAGCAGAGAGGAGTGTCAGTGTCATAAAACGAATTTAGTGGTCGGATTCTGGACAGCATGCTTCAGTGCACGCTGACAAGAGTAGAACAATTCAGAGGTGCACGAAACGGTGACACGCGATTATGGCAGCAGCGCTTTTGATGCAAAATATGAGGAACTGCTTTCTGCTAAAAAAATTCTTCAATGGGTGAAGCAACACAAAACACGTGGAATCCAAAATCAGTTTTGTGAGGAGCGGCTTGAGGACAGCATTGATGAATATTCGAGGCTCATTCGGGTGTCTCGGACGACGTGCGAACAGTGCAGGCCACAAGAGGTTAGGCTCTTCCGAAGCCACCGTCAGTATCTCAGTGGGCAACATGTGTAAAGTTGCCACAAACTCAAACAAAATACCGCCAATTTCAAAGAGATCTCAAGCAAAGGCGGAGATTGTGCAGCCCGAGCAAACGTTCCCCATCCTTCTGGGATTTCTACATCAGGGCGGCTCCCTTAAAAAGTGTGACGATGTTACCATGTAATGCGCTTCGCGGGGAGCAACGGAAGTGATTTCTCTCCCGTCTGAATACCCCTTAAGCAGGATTCATCCGCGTGTTACTTAATGACCAGAACTCGCTATACAAACGTGAGTTTCAGAAATGTACGAAAGTATTGATTCTTTCGCAGGATCATTGTGATGATGTAACAAAGGTCGTACCTCTCTTAGCTTTTTTTAAGAACTCTACAGAGTTTTGTAAATATAAACTTAAAGCATACGGTCGTTCGCACTTTTTGACAGAATTTTTATTCAATTTAGAGCTAAAATTACATAGAATATGCAAGTGACAACACATATGGGAGTAGTTATTAGGGGTGATGATATTGAGATTGGAGACACCCTTCGAGGTTTCTCCTATCTTAATTTTATGACCATTGTGGGAAGACTAAATGTTCTGGTAAATTGTGGTTTCAATAATTTCAAGGAGATCACGACATTAGGGCCGAATGCCTCAATCCAGAGTATGTGTTGTTGTTTTCTAGAGGTTACACGGACGGTGGCTCTTGGTGCGCGTCGTTTGCTGACACCACCAATATCAGTTTTGCTGGTTAATAGACCTTTTACAAAATCGAAGCTATCCTAGCAACGTAATGACGCACAAAGCATCTTTGAAATTCATTGGCGACTAACTTTCGTTTTGGATTGGCCAACCTCACTTCAAGACATTACGTCAATACCAAATAGAGTGTCTGCATTTCCGAATATGAAACTTTCCATAAACTTATATTACTCTAGGCGTTGTCTACCGATATGGATGGGGTCCTAGAGCACGTTTATTTGGGTGCCTGTCGTGTCGGTGTCTGCGCCCGGGTACACACAGTACGGAGATGGCACTTGTAAGGAGCATACTGTGCAGGTCATCCTGCTTTATCTGCTCCATTATACCCTAGGTTTCTTAGGTTATTCATTAACCGTGATGATTATGTTGCAATCTACAGTTGTAACCAGGCCTCCAGACAGGTGTACGACGCGGCGGATTGGACTCCTACTCTTCGCTAGGCCTAGACAGTCATGTATTGGGACGCCCGAGATCTGTGTTTTAACAAGGGGCCCTCGCGAATAGAAACGGGTGCAATGCGAGCGAGCGTTAACTTTATTTTTATGCATTACTGAGATGCACTACTTCGTTAAAGGGTAACTGAAACTGAAACCATACCACTACTCTCCAATGCCAAGCAGGTCCCATAAAACGGGAACTTCCTAGCGGCAAGAGTTCCAGAGGGCATATCCACGCTATCAAACGCTCATCAATCTCTTCGTGTCCTACGCGATGAGCTAGACGCGCACTCACATGACTCATGTCTCACCCTTGATTTATATTTAATGTGGGAAAGTGTCCGACGCGAGGTACTATGAACACAGATTTTACGCAGAACACATCCACAAACACCTGAATCCGAAACGTAACAGAACCGGCACAGAGTGGATCGCATCGTCGTCATAGAAAAGCATGTCGACCAATTTCATTGTTGCTAGAAATCACAAGACGCACAACAGTAGTTGTTTCGCGTCACCAGGCAAACGCCCTGGCATATATAGAATACAGAGAACCAGAAAGGCACCGCCATAACTGCCAGTGAACGCTAGGGTGCACCTTGATATTACAATCTCTCGCTCGCCTCGCCGAAGCGATCGACCTCTCCATACGAATATATATATATATATATATATATATATATATATATATATATATATATATATATATATATATATATATATATATATATATATATATATATATATATATATATATATATATATTTGCCGTCGTGATATTTTTCGCGACAGCTTTGGAGATATTCATCAACCTATAAACACGAGAAAGAACAACACTCGAAATGGAATTCGAAAGGCAAAGAATTCAGCTACGAACCAGGAGAACTACGGCCGGTTTATCTGCTTACCCATCACTGTGTTTTACTCTAGTATTGTAGGTATCTTCGTATTCATATCCAAACAGCATGCCCTAAATATAAGGAAAGCATAATGAGCTGCATATTTATTATAAAACAAATTGGCAGTGCGTTTTATGTTTCATGTCCTATAAAGCATGAACTGCAGTTTAAAGGGCGATCGTTCACATTTAAATAGAAACTATTTAAACATTGTTTTTTTAAACTAAAGAACCTTATGGTTAACTTAATTGGATTAGACATTCCATCAAATGCAATAAAACTAGAGCACTTGTTTGGGTTAATGGGATAGCTCTTGCTAGTGTCACTCGCACCATAAGAAGGCACGGAAGCAGAAGGGGAAGACGGAAGAGGGAGGGAATGGGATCGAGGTGGGGAGGGAGGAAATGTGGTTAAGGGAAGAAAAAGGAAGGCATAAGGAGAAAAGAGGGCGGAGGGAGGAGAGTGTGATCAGGAAATGAAAGGAGGCTACAGGGAGGAAGGCAAGTGGAGATGGATGGAGAGAAACAGGGAAGTAGATTCATTAGCGAAGAGTGTGCTAAAATGAGGGAGCGAGAGGGGAGGGACAGAAAGGAAGATATAGAGGAGGGAGGTATGAAAGGGGGTTAAAGGGATGGGAAAAGGTGAAACAAAGAGAGAGTGTTGATGGAGAAAACGGTGATCGGGAGAGGGCAGGGGGAGAATGGGAAGGGAAGGTAGGTTGTAAGAAAGGAGAGATGGATGGTGAGAGTAAAAATAGATGTGGAGGATGAAGAATTAATGCGGAGAGGAAGAGACTAAAGGCATTACTTAAAGGGGAGAGAGGGAAGCGGCATGATAAGATGGAGTAAGAGAGAACAGGGAAGAGGAGTCTGAGGAGAGATGTGTCAGCGGTGTAGTATGATGTAATGTGTATAGGTCAATTGACATAAATTTCCCCTCAAAATGAAGCTGGGAAACTGAATTTGTCTGCGGGTCTCGTGACCTCAGGCCACGCGGCATCAATTTTCCCGCCAAATTTAGCGGAAAAGCTGAATTGTAGTTCAGGTCACGTGACTTCGATTTCCCGGCTAAATATAACTGGAAATGCATGGATGGACGGACGGACAGAATTTTGGAATTGGTGGTTAGGTTCATGAGCATTTCATACCTTAAAATAAATTTAAAAAGCTTAGTCTAAACCAATTTTCGCGTTTAAAACCATTTGCCAACTAAATCATAATTTATTTTCAACGTGAAAAATTTAGAGTATCTTGGGATCTCGAGTTACCGGGGACCACCAGAGGGCTGCGGGGCTGCAGCGACTGCAGAGAAGCCAGAGTTTGCTGCATCTGGCTTCGTCGTGGTCCTGCACTAGCCCAACTAAATGTTGGTTTTGTTGGTTACGACCATACTCTAGAATTGTTTAAACGTCCTTGAACCACCCTATCCCGTACATCCATCCGATTCGGACGCCGCGACATCTGACCACCGCGTTAAAGTCATCTGGTGTTGGCTATTGGATAACGACATTCTCTGCGAGGTGTTTCCTATTGGTTGTTGCTTACGTTGACTAGCGCCTTGACGAGGGAGTGTGAACGCGCAGTACGTACGAGTACTTTAACGTAACAAAACGGACTGTAGCGTAATGTAACACAACATAATCAAACGGGTTTGCATGAACTGGCCCTTATTCGGAAATCAAAACAAGTTCTACATCTCGAGCAAGTGTACCACCAACCATGTCTAGCTCTCTTAGATCGGCGGTGAACAGCCCATGGACCAATCCAAGTCCTAGAGCAAAAGCTTCATGCGCAGATGAGTGAAACTTGCTTTTTTCCGACAATATATGTGTGATCAAAGAGGAAAAGGCTACAAATATAACGTGGGTGAATCCGCCTTAATGCCAGTCGATAAAAACGACATAAATTTTACCATAATGTAGGAGCATTAATCGGGAACGTATTCAATGTTTTTTTTTTTGTTTGTTTTCATATGAGCTCTCGTGAGTCTCATTCGCAAGCGCAAGACATCCTACGATCTTGTAAGCGCATTGCAACTCGAGAATATGTCAGAAACGCGGAAACTTAGCGGAACTATTTCGCTGCAAAAAAAAAAAAATGAAATAATGCAAGAAGGCGATCCGCCCGGGGAATAAGCAGACATTAGCCTCAAGAACTGCCATCAAAAATAAAGATGCGACAAGGAGGTTACATATTGTCGCACTCTAGACTCGCTCTAAGTAAAAACAAATATATAAAAAAACCTAGAAAAAAACACAAACAAAACTAGCTCGTGTCTTGGGAGGAACTCAAACATTCCCTGGCCGTTATTTGCTCCAGCGAGTCCGTTCACGTAGCTAGACACGGTACACAGTGTCGTCCCGACCTCGCGAGCAGAAGCGAGTCTGAACCGGAACCCTTCCAATGCGGGAGACAGAATCCTGCCGCTGAGGGAAGCAAGCGAGCGAGGAAGCACAGTCTACTGACGAGTTGGGCGTCCGCAAAGAAGCGAATGAAGCTCTAATCCGCTCCCGCGCTCATATAGCATGTCTCCGGAAGCGAGAGGCTCCACTACTCCTCCAACTCAAGCAGGCACTTGCTTCGATTCGAACGTGCCACGGAGGAGTAGACAGTACTACAAACAAACAAAAAAACTAACATCAGCAACAAAGAAACAACACGTCGTTAAATTCCGTAAATAAAAATACGAAAAGCAGGAGCTCTGCTACGTGTGTTGCGCAGGCCTATAGACAGTTTCTTTCCTTTTTTTCGTTTTGTCGAGTGGGATTGTGAGCTGTGGCTTCCAGTCTTCGTTTTTCGTGGTACGATCCTCCGAGTTCCCACCTCTTCTTAATGTTTCTTACGAAACCAAGTTTACTGCTTCCGTTCTCCAAGAGGAGAACTTGATACGTTGCGCCTAATATTTGTTTTCATACCGCCATCGATGTTTGTGCAGCGTTGGCTCACGCTTGTGCTACGAGACAGGCAGATACGCATGATGTTTACCCTGTATATATATTTTGTTATCGTTGCATACGTCTCATATATACATCTTTAGATGCATGCTGCATCTGCGTATAATTTATTTAGGTATTCCTATTTGGTTTCGTATTTCGTGTACCTGGATATGGAGACGAGCTGAAGCCTACTTGAAAACGTTCTCCGAAAATTCTATGAACCCCGCTACGGGATTAAAAAATGTAGCAACGCAATCTGACAACTCCACACTAAAAAAGAAAACAGAATGAAAAATAAATAATTTTAGAGAAAGATGGATAGCTTGCGTCTTGCATTTTTGTCCCAAACTTATTGCATACTCTCGAGCACAAATATTTAGAAAACAAGCGTGTTGGCAAATAGATACGAATACTCGAAGGATAAAACATTCGAGGACGGGGACGAAAACAGGACAGATGTCATGTCTCCGTCTCTGTCGTCGATCTTTTATTGTTTTAAGTATTCGTATCTCGAGTACTACCACCTTTGGCATGAACTTATTCCGCATAAAAACGCCACTGAATGGCAAATACGCAAAAACTCCCTTGGTGGCTTGAGTAGATTATCTTTGTCCAAACAGTTAACCAGGAGTCATAGTGGCATCATTGAATTGTGAAAGGCTATAAAAAACATAAACTATACCTCCAAAAGTCCCGGACACTGGAGAGTTCTACGAAAACGTTTTGCAGAGGCCGCCGAAGCACGTTTGGTAATCCTTCCTTGTATTGCATTTTATGCGAGCGAAGCCGAAGCTACAAACATGAACATGCAGCCGTGAGCGATGCTTTTATGCACTAGCGTTCGAGCTTTGCAACTACGCTGAGAGCGCGGAGGTCCCTCTTTCTCTCGTAGCTTCTGCTACGGTAGAACACAGCGAGCGCACGACCAAAAGTCTTGTATAAACCTTTTCTCAAGTTGATAGCTCCAATTTGCATTCGCACAAAACCTTGCTGATTAACACATGAAATACTGGCTGGTTGTGGCGGAGCAGTGATCTGGGAAGACAACAGTTTGGGTATGGGAAAACTTGGCTAGACCATGCTGGGCACATGGAGGGCCGAACCGACCTGACTTATTTAGAGGGGCCATCACTTTGACTCATCAAAAGAACGAGAACAAAAGCGTTGTTTTTTATTGTATTTTAATTGATTTCTAGAAAGGTTTCGGAAACCAGAACTTGAGTACTCTCATCGAATTTCTACCACAAATTAGCATATGAGCAGATTAATATAGCCTGATATGAATGCACGTAGGCTCACGGCATTTGGTACATGCATCTGGAGCGGCGGAACGTAGGCTCCTCTAGGTGGCCTTCACATGGCATAAAATGTTGGCATACCTTGCGGTGATAGCCTAATGGGACCATCGGAATCCGGTTGAATTAAATTCATTTTCCGTTCACAAAGCTTTTTGAGCACAATCTAAGCAATACCCTTGATAGAAAACATCTGATACTCAAAGTAAAAGTTAATGCTGATTTGGACATAAATACAGTAGTAAAACATGTTCACGAGGTGTGGCAAACTGAAACCAATATGTCGCCTGACGAGTCCATCACTTTGGGATTTTACATCAAACAGCAAAGCATACAAAATAAGAAGAAATTACAAACAGTGCATTTACACGTGCACCAATAACAAGCACAACGAAACGGGAGACGTCAGCTGAAATTATCAACCTTACCATTGGTGTCAAAACAGATATGATACATTAAGGAAGGCACGTGGAACATTTTGCAGCAATTAACTATATTAACTTTTTCATAATACTTTTAGGAATTAGAATAGTTTATACCAGACAGAACAAATCGTAGACAAACAAATAAACATCACAGCATTTTTAAAATTTGTAGATGATTCTCCTCTCGTAGTCACATTCAATTAAGAATGTTTGTGAATTGCATAATGCTATGTTACGAATATTAATAGTTTAGTGCCATAGATTTTCCAAGGCGTGGACCCACCAGTGATACAGTACCGATGTTTTATGATCTGCTATTGGTTAGCTATTTGCTTATAAAAATGTAAGGTCGTTCTTAATTTTGTAGTACAATTGAAAATCTAGAAAAAGTCAAAAAGCTCAGAAAATAGTAAGACGATGAGTGTCTTAGTTAGGCGATGGTCAGCGACAGCTTTACGAAAAAACACTGCCCTTCAGCCAGACAAGATAGAGTACACAAGATGAGAGTGTACGAAAGAGAGATATAACAGTTGTTGATAGTCGATGGTAAAATGGGCTGAATCGGTGTATTAAACCGATGGATCTGCATATTTTTATTCACACATTGTTTACGTAATAAGTGCAGTTTATATCAGTTTCAAAGCGACCCCAAAGATACTTACAAGAGTTTATTGGAACAATTTCACAGCTATTGATGACAAACGCTATGTCATAATGCAAACGATTATTCTTTGAATGGAAGATATTAAACTTTTTTTTATTTAAGTCTTTAAGTTCTCGCCGAAGTTTTTATTTGTACATGACATAAGAGAGCCCAACTACACATAAAACAATTTGCGGCTCAAAAATTAGTATTCTTTCTGCCTCAAAACCGTCGATTGAGAACTGGCCTGTTTGAATCGCGCTCACTTGCCAAACAAAATAGAAGAAGACTAGCGTCGCAGGCGACAATGGCGGCGTAAAAACAGGATCGAGCGCTGGGGCGAGAAAGATTCCGGCTCGACACGAGGAGGCCCTTATGTACACGCGAGGGCTTCTGGAACAATCGGCGTGGAAGGTTCGGCGCGTAGAGCATTCGGGAACGCGACATCTACAGAAATAACAAAAATGTGCGTCCGCGCCCAGGCTTTGAATCGCGGCCCTTTGCGTGCGAGCCAATCACGATAACCATTTGGCTACGGACGCGCTGCCTATTTCGCTGGCTGCGCGCGCAGCAATATGATACTCACTTTTGGGGGCATCTAAACAGCTGCAAGTACGTTGATTAAAAAATGGAAGACTTTTACAATTCTCTGTAATGCCGAGTTAGAGGCAGCTCTTGAGGGGGAGGAAAATAGGGTACGGAGGGGATGGTATGCCTATGCACCCTTTCCGTACTCTCCCTCCTCCTCTCCTGCTCCCCACCCATTTAGCAAAGAATTTTCACTAAATTAACTAAATTTACCGGGCAAATATTCCCGCTAAATGTACCGAGAAATTCACCACCATTTCCCCGCTAAATTTAGCGGCGAAACTGAATTAGTGAAGAGGTCACGTGATGTCAATTTCCCCGTGTGACGTACGACGTCACGAGGATAAACATTTTCAGCTAAATTTGGCAGGAATAACTCCTCGCTAAATTCTGTGGGGAAATTTTGCCGCTAAATTTAGCGGGAAAAGTTTACCCTCGTGACATCACACGTGTCGTCACATGTGACATATATATGAGAAACGTCCCATAATGCAACGCGGGGATTACGCCGATGCCCACGCCGACGCCACTCAACCCGGGAACGGGTGCCTAAAAGCTGCGCCCTTAAAAAAAAAAGTTGCACAGAGAACCGGAAGTACTTAATGCATTCTGTGGCTTATTCTTAACGTGGCGTCGCATTGCGGGGGTCGCGGGCTGGAGGGCTTAACGAGACTGACTAAGCGATGGCTGCGGAGGGCGGGCGTTGCAACTCTACTTTATAACTGTTGTTCCCTCTACTGGCGAATCTGTCCAGATTTGGAAGATAAATCTTTTACCCATCAAAACAATAATGATTTATTCCGTACGGTACGCCCGACCACCAAGCTGATTCGCACGAAGACGTCACTGAGTCGTTGCCCCGTCTCCTGGTTTAAAATTTCGCTTGCCTTACGAGCACGAATTGGTACGAGCTTAAACAACGCGCACACGTAAAGCACGACGTGGTTGAACTTTGTGTGCATTGTTGGACGAGCGCGTTTTCGTCTGCTTTACAAGGCCAAAACGACGAAAAGAAAAAAAAAAGAAAACACGGTCGGGTGTAGCAACGTGACTTGCGGCAACTGTCTTCTCCTCTACATTGCATCTTCCTCGCTAGTCCAGTTTCAATTTCGGTTTTGAGCACTTGCGTTTTTTTTTTTTTACTTTAATTAAAATATACGCGACGCTTTCAGCAAAATATATTCTGGCTATTTACTCTATACCATAACAAATCACCTGGCAAAAAGAAAGACTTTTGGGGTGTTAGTCTCCCGTTCAGCCAAATTTGCAGCTCACCGAGCACACACTCTATTTGTGCACGTCTTCTTCGGTCCTTCGACTTATTTGGGCTGTATCTAGTTTCAAAGCTTTTTATAAGATACCTGTTACTCCATGCATGTCATAAATGCATAAATTTTCAAACAAATTGTCATGTTTAATAGAGCTGAATTCATTAGAGAAGTCGGAAAATTCTGACCGAAAATAGTCTCTATTCAGAGTTATAAGGTTACATTTTCTAATGTTCAATAACGCGGTTTCAGTCAATTTACACGTTTGAAATTTATAATGTTACTGCCTAAATATATTTCGAGCTTGTAAAAAGCTCTATATTTTATATAAATAATGCACTGTTCAGTTTTAGAAAAAAAGAGCACTGCGAAAATCGGGCTATCATTACCTAAGCAATTCTTGCATCCACCTTTAAATATTATTGAAAAACGCGAAATTTTTAGTTTATCAAAAAACTTACAAGTGATGAGCATTCTATTGCCAATGTAAACAAGCAGCCGGCTGGTAAAAACAATATAAGCCTTAACTGTAAAACTCTATTATCACCATTTCCGTTCAAAACCGTATTTTTAAGGAATTTTGAATATATATATAATTTAATATTCTGAGGTAGGCGTAAATATTATCTAATCATATGAAGCAGGACAAATGTATGTCGAAAGATTGTGAATTTTGCATTGTAGGTCAGTATGTAGTCACCGAATATTCTTACGTGCCATTTCTTTAAACTGGCGCGTTGAAGATACGACACCGTAAGTGATAAAGAAGCATGTACCGCTTTACATTGAGGAGGACGGTTTCTTTGAAATATAGCAATTTCATGATCCGCTATACCGATTCGTTTAAGGGCTCCTACAACTGTGTTTTCGGATACGATATTATAAGTCAGGGTTTTGTTTTTGCACACCACCACCACGTTTTTTTGTTTCAGAAATACATACACATTCCCATACTCACTACCTATTTGACTTTGGTATTACATGCACACTTGGTTTCCATAAATCCTTCTTTTGTAAATAACACACGCCTTCGAACAGAATAAATGTCGACTGCAGGTAGAACCTGAGCAGTTCCAAGAAACCATCCACACACGCACCGTTGTCGTCTATACCCTCACGCACCGTCTTGAAGGGGCCTTCGTGGGGAATCGAGTAAAATAAATACAATACGTCGATAGATAACACACCTGCATTCGCGTGGGTACTGGTATTCAAGTACTCCGGCACCGCCTGTGAGTTTCGCGCCAAAAATAAGTCGCTAAGCTACAGGGTATCTAATTGCTTCATAACATATTGACTCACAAACCGCTACCATGTTCCTCTTTCGGTGAGAATGGTCCTAAAAGGTGAACCGTTCTTTGGGTTTTAGCCACAAAAATGGCTTCCAGGTGCCAAATTTGCTTTCTTTGTGCCCCTATCCAGGTTGCGCAACTCAAGGCCGGCGTACAACCTTAAAGCGGCCCTGCAACCACTTTTGACTGGACCACTTTTTGACTGGTTTAATTTGCACCGAACCTAAGCGCTCTCAACGTAGTAACTTAATGCAACTTTTCTTTTCGCAAAATTCGCTTCATTTAAAAAGTTATAGGCAAACCTAAGCGCTCTCAACGTAGTAACTTAATGCAACTTTTCTTTTCGCTAAATTCGCTTCATTTTAAAGTTATAGGCAAATTAGAATTACAAAAACAAGCAAAAACAACCTCCTTCATGTGACACGTCGTAGGTCCTGGCTTGAGTGGCCGTGAAGAACTAGTGGAGGGATACTGAGCTCATCGAGCACTCACGGCTGCCGCACTCCATGTCGACGGCTCGAGAGGGCGCCACTAAACCGTGTGTTGCATAGGCTGTATGAAGCGGGCGGCCAGGGCGGCTCGCATTGCATTTGCTGCGAGATTAAAGACTACTTCGGCATGACAGTTCATTGGCCACAAATGACAGCAAACACGGGGTAATGATCAGTACAGAACGGGAGTCACTGCGCTGCCACACCGCCAAATGGCCTTTCTACGCTCGGGGACCTCTCTACGCTCGCCGTTCGTCGGCGCGTCATCCCACTAGCCCTTTCTAGTATGCGCCGTTTTTTTCCGCCGCTTGGTGGCGGGCGGCGGGTATGTCGACGGGTCATTTCTTGTTTCCGTACTCTATAAACCGCATTTGTTTTCTGATCTAAAATACTCCTTTCTACGCTCGGGGACCTCTCTACGCTCGCCGTTCGTCGGCGCGTCATCCACTAGCCCTTTCTAGTATGCGCCGTTTTTTCCGCCGCTTGGTGGCGGGACGTGGCGGGTATGTCGACGGGTCATTTCTTGTTTCGTACTTTATAAACTGCATTTGTTTCTTTTCTGATCTAAAATACTGAACAAAACTACTTTCATACATAATTGAAACGGTTCACGACACTTATATTTTGTATCTCGACTAAAAAAAAAAGCTTTTAGCGGCTCTGACCAGTAGTAAGGCAGTAGGACCTAAGACGTCACATTTCGCGCGCTTTCGGTACCGCGGGTCGCCCTCGTCGGTGGAGGAGGTTTCCGCGTCGTCCGGTTAAAATATCGACGCACCGATATTTAGTTACTCTCTCCGTGCCCGTTGGCTTGCCCGAACCCCAAGAGACGTGGAAACCGCAAAAAAGGTAGACGCTTAAATATGATTGCAGGGCCCCTTTAAAGCGGAGCTCCTAACTTTCTTTGGGTCGACACACGTCGGTTTGAAGTTCTTAGAAAAAGCGGCGCAAGATTTAGTCCCAAGCATGTCCTTGGGCATGGCAGCGAAATCCCCTTCCATCACAGCCTGTAGTAAACTGAGCCTACTTTCCTGAAAAAATGACACCACTTTCCTGACGTTTCTTTCATCAGGCGTTGAGAATCGTGCTTCGTAACAACGCGTCCAGCAGTCTACTTCCTCGGGAATGTGACTTTCTCTCTCATCGGCATCAGTATTTTCGGAAATTCGACGAACTATAGCCAACTGCTCATGTAATGTCATTCCCCCATTAATGCCAGTCACAAAGTTCATGAAAATAATCTCTGTGGCAGTTAAAATCCAACAGCCCGTAGACATATTCATACTGCAATTTATTTGATTGGAAGCTTTCTTTTGATTATCTTACAAAAATACAACACATACAGTCGTTTTTATATTGCGGCGTCTAGTCTTCTGAAACGGACTTTCAAAATGTATGCAAAATGTATTCCATGCACTTGAACGACGTGGCAAATAGAAATTTATTACCTAAGCCTTGGCGGCAAATTTAATTGAGGGGACTACTTACTTTCATCTCAGTCTTTCAGTAAATTCGACATCCTTAAAGAAACATAAAAAAACGTAGATTTTGTATTAAATCTGAGAGATCCCAAAACAATTGCGATTCCCCGAGACCCCAAAGGGCGTCTTTCAACCGCCGGCGTATTTTCAAATCTGCAGACAGCTGTGACGCCGAGTGCGTCAACGCCCGACCAGGCCCGGTGCCTTGGACTACTTCGCAGCCAGTATCGTATCTTAATTGCCCCCGAATCGTATCTAATTAGCGAGCCAGGAATGAATTGTGACACACGCGACGACGGTGTCGAGACAAAAGATCCGCTGGCGCTCCTTCCTCGCGACGCAGCTGCCACGGGTTCTCGGTGTAGTCAGGACGGCATCGCGCATCGCGTGCTCCTCGCTGAGCCACCAGCTGACACCGGTTCGACGGAGGAGGACTTGGTCGCTCCAACTTTGGACATGAAAGGCCCTGAGTCGAGGACGCCTCAGGGACGGCGGTGTTCCTCCCTGGGAGTTTCAAGTCCAGAGCTGTGGCACGTTGTCTCCGTAGGGAGAGAAGGTATCCCCGATGAACAAAGAAGTCGCGCGTGCGCACCTGTGTGGCGTATGTGTGAGCGTGCGTGTATGTGTCTGGCTTTGTGTGTGTGTTTGTGTGGTGTGTGTGCGTGAGTGCATACGGGCGTGTGCTTGTGCGTGTTTCGAAATTCGCCAAATTACTTTCAGAAAATATAAAGTTATGTTACTAATTTCTTTACTAAAACGCAAAAACCCGTAAATAAATTACATTCCAAGCCTGGTACCGTCTTTGCAGACTTGTGCCCGTTTCTTGAAAAACTGATGGATCTCAATTACAACTTACCGAACCTGAAATGTAATGGAGTACCCTTTAAAATTACTTTCGCCTAAAAGTAACGAATTACTTAACTCCCTATGTTACAAATTACTTTCACGCTACTTTCTCCGTAAATTTATCCAGAAAACTATCAACAGAGACCATTTTGATATTTTTCAAAAATGTTCTGCAGCACTAGTTTTCATTTCTCAAGTGCCCGCATTATTGATAGTCCTTGTTAAAACTAAATTGATGCACTTAAGAGAAAGAATGTAGGTGCACTCCGTTCACTTGTCAGCTGAGAAGGCAGCGAATGCTGCAACCACACCCGCCGTTCCTCTATCTTACGGCCACCGGAAATGATTCCTGTAATTCTCCAGGCAAATCTAGAGGTGCGCATACTCAGTAGCAGCGTCTACCTCCGCTAAAAGATCAAGAAAACAACGCCTACTCGGCGTTCTCTTCTCTATCTTTGTTTTTCGCATATTTGTATATGCGTTGCATGTTTTTTCTGGTGGTTCTAGTGATCGGTCGTACGAAAATTTGTGTTTCCTTTTCCGGTTATTCTTGTCTTGAACTTGGTAGTTTTCTGCTGCTGAACTGTATGCTTTAATTGTTCCAGTTTTTGTATTATGTTTATAATTTTAAAAATTAACAAGTAATCGAAATAGTTCGTTACCAGTATATGTACCGAAACTACAGTGCAAATTACTGCCGCAAACAAGTAACGCGGTAATTACAAACTTACTTTAAAAAAAAACAACGCATTACTTAGCATGTCTGCCGTCTTGATGACGGGGCGCTGTGAATCTGTATGCCTGTAGTAAGTCATAAGTAATTTTGTCAAAAATACTCCCGGTAAATAATTCAATAGATTACAAAATTACTAGCCTCGAAAGGAATTAATTACATATTACTTTAACAAAATACAGTAATTCCATTACCACCATTCCTCGTGCGCCCGTACACAAAAGCGCGCATGTACAGCCGGGGGCTATGAGCTGGCGCAGCTCACTGGACAGTAAACAGCATTGTATGCCTTCGTTTTACCAGTGCAGGCAATCTGATGACAGAGTTAGACAGTGAGAAATAGTGGCAGTTAATTAGAACCTCCCTCCTACACTCTAAGAAATGACTGCGGGTTTACTTTGCCACAAAACACTGCAAGAGCCAATCTCCGTGGTCTACAAAATCAGCTCAGCGAATGATGAACCTGCTCAAACCTCAAAATAAAATCTGCGCTGTAACAGTCCGCAATGCCAGCATGACGCTTTGCATCGCGCAATGCCACAGCGCAGATTTAGCTTTTAGGTGTAAACGGATGTTCCGACTCATGATTCGCTGAGCTGATTTCGTAGATCACAAAGATTGGCTCTTCTAGTGTTTTGTGGGTGAGTCAACGCGCAGGCGTTTCTTAGAGTGTGGGAGATTGACACACACGTGCTCCTCCACGGACTTTTGCCACTGCAATCTAGCCTCTATTCGGCCAACTTACATTGCCACCCCTTGCGCTCGAATAGGAGTGCTTGTATCTCTGCCTATACGAACGAGCAATTCGTGTATCTGTCGTTAGTAGGCGTCAAGCTCCGCTTTGCATGTTCTTCTCCCGCCGTCTTTATATTGCTGTCAGGGCTCTAAAATCGCTCTTCATAAGTAAATAATGTTCGGCTGAGGTTACTTCAGCAAAACTGTAATCATCATACAAATACAGTTACATTCTTACCAATGTATCTAATTACGATTACGGTTACACGCAAGGAGGAAACTAAAACTACTTTTAAAATATTGCACGAAGTATCGGCATGTTGCGATTGCTCACGAGCGGTTAGCTTTGAACACATAAAATGAGTTGACACAGAAGCCGTAGTACTGATATTGATGCCACACCCTATTTACACAAATTTTAAAGAAGTGCAGATGAACTCTGTTACAAGTTATTTTAAGAACCTCTCTCAGTTACAATTTATTAAATATCACCGTAGCTTATAACTTAAGTATTCAATAGTCTATATATGAACTAATTACAATTTAATTAGTTACTAAGACCTCCGACTGCTGTGTATGTATGCGCATACACATAGGAGGAGAGACATGTCTTGGTATTGTCTTCGCGTACATCCTTGCTTCAGTGGGCGTAACTCATTGCCGGCTTCCGAAGTTGAATTCGAAACTGCGCAACAAGGCGTAGAAGGCACTAATTGGAGCACGGCGTGGAGCACGCGGCTTGAGTAATGACGCTGATGAAAAGAGACCGCGGGATGGAAACGGGCCGTTGAAAACACTCCCCAAGAGGCGCGAGTGAAGAGGACTTTAATCTCAAGTTTCGCAATTTAACGAAGACGCGTCATGACAGACAAAACTTTGGCGCCCTAAGTGGCAGTAATTTCTGCCAAAATGTGGTATATGCCCAGCAAATGATGACGCTAAAACCTAACAGAAATCAAATTGTATCTAAACGTGATGTTTCTTTGACAAAGTTGGGGTATTTTTGCCATAAATTGCCAAACAAGTGTCAGATTTAAGCCTTATTTCATGGCTGTCCATTTTTGAAGCTCAGTTTCGAGAGCAAATGCCGGAATCGGGGTTCGCTAGTGGTTGTGGGTTCTCACGCGGCATTATGGACTGATTTCTGACAGTTTGGCAATGAGAACGGGCGGACTGGGCGTTTAAATAGCTTGCTAGTACCAAAGAAAAGTACTTTGGCCTTAACCAAGACCTAAATGCAAAACCATATTGTACCAAGTTGGGACCCCTTGGGTTGCCTGCCAACTTTGGGCCAGGCGCTCCACTGGCGTGCTGCCTGAATCACTGGCGTGCTTCTGCTAAAAGCATAGTTTTTTTATGTGTAATATATTTACTGAAGAAGGCATTAAATGCCAATAACCAGCTTTTTGACAGATAAATGATTTATACCAATAATATTGCCGACTCGTTTTTGTTTTATATCGTTCCCAGTAATTTCGAATTAATCAATCAATGGGTTCACACAAAGAGAGCAATAGGTTATGAGTGGAAAATTTGATTTTCTATATAAATATATTAGTACTGTACGACTAGCCCCGTTTGATAAGCTTTTCTGATGATAAGTAGTATGAAAATTCCAAGGAACGAATGAAAATGCTTCACTGCCACCTTCTTGACATTCGGTTCCATCTGGAGCCGAATGCATTTTAGCTCCTGATGTGGCAGCCTTTCCAGGTCGCACCGGGGCCACTTTCTAGAAAGTATGTTGCAGCCGTGGCTGAGCAGCTGATTTCGTATTATCAATATCCGCAAAATGGTGACTTCGCAAGGATTTTGTATTTGGACCCGAACTGGTGATAAACTGCAGAGGGCACGTTATTGGGGAGTACGGCGACCGTGCACGCTCCCCCATACACTGCTTCCTGTAAATCTGCACCATGGTCGCACGCTCTTTTTGAAGAAATCCAATCGTCGAGCACTGCCCTCGTTGATATCTATACATTTCACCCACGAGTTAACTGTCAGCGTGAAGAGAAACATCGCCGGCGGTCTTGGAGTTGAGTCTGTCTGGTTATTGATGGCACCTGGGGTCCAGCAATTGTATCTGTCACTGGTGACGGCTGCTCAGTCCAATAGGTGACTGTGGGTCGGAGATGATTATAGTCAGTAACAAGGTAAGAACGGCAGGGAGGAACTGTAGGTGTTCCTACTTCAGCTCGAGCTTCTTATGTGCGACGACGCTTTGACGTTTCGTGCACCTCGCACGCGCGCGCTGCCATTGCACGGCAGAAGACATAAAGCGCGTGCTGGAGGCAGAGCGTTTGAACGCGCGCCCTGACGTTCTTCTATTGCCAGTAACTATACAAACACAAGCTGAGGGACACCAGATGATAGTGTGTGTTATTATTTTAACGTTGTGTTAATTATTTAATTTTAAACCTTGATTTTAAGTGTTAATTTAAATGTTGACAGGTGAATGTTATTCGAGGCAGCATTTTTGCCTTTTCAATTTTTAGACTGTTACTTTGATCTGCGGCTTACTCAAATTGGAAGAACCAATAGTCCTGGGCGAATTCGTCCTGCCGTCATATTTCAAGCTCGACCAAAGGTCGATCGTCGAGCGCCGTAAAGGGCAGAAGAAGTTATACGAAGAAAATATCTAGTAAGTATTTCCTTCCTGTGTGATCGATATGATAGTGAGCCCAAAGAGGTCAGATTGAAAGCGCGGGCACACCTACCCCGGCCAACCTACAAAATAAGTTGATGGAAAGTATTGTACCATTCGTCGATTTTGTGGCACTATGATCTGGCCCGATACTTGTAACTCGGGCTAACACAGATCATTCATGAATGCAGAACCCTTGGCGGACACATGTCCTTCATTGAGACCTAACGCACAGCAGATGGTGCTAGCACCATCTGCTGGCTGCTAGCATCATCTGAGGACATGTCGCCGCGTACGCTAGCGTACGCGGCGACATGTCCGATTTCTTGGACTATTTGTATTAAGAAAAAAAAACGCTTTCATTATTCAACATGATTTATGTTCTCCCACACCAATTACGACTGATGATTGACGGTGCTGGGCACATCGCACGCAAAGAAATGTATTACACGCGCCTGGTTTTTCTCGCGGTGCTAGTGCCATCTGTTATTGTGACGTCCCGCCGCGGCGAGTGTCCAGCATCTTTCTTAGTTCAGTGTTAAATTTCGCATCTTCAGTGCAAATAAATGGCGCCCTGTGGGAGGCGATGCAGAAGGCGATGCACTCCAACGAACATGGATCATGCCAGGAGTGGAGGAATAACTTTATTTCTTCCTTCGGCGAAAATAAGGTTCATGCGTAGGATAGAGCGGTAACCTCAGATACAAACGAGGACCCGCGCTGGGGTACTTTTTTTCCAGAAGAGGGTGCTCCTACAGCTCACAGATCCAGAACTACCGGAATTTTAACTGGTTCCCCCAATCAATCATTGGTTAAGAAAGTACCTGCAGACATCCATAGTAACGCTTACACGCAGGAACAATAAAAACAGCGGACAGAACAACTAAGTATCTTACACAGCTTAAAATTTATTGACCAACCATCGCCTTATACACATCTCCCAGACCTTTTAATACAATTCAAACAACCTCCACGCCCACTACACAGTGTACCCTAACTTTCAACCTATACCAACAACCGCACACAAACCAGAATTTACCTAAGCATAGATGTTTAATGTATTATTCGATATCGTTCTACTGCTTAATCGAAAGCTCGCTCGTAAATTATGTCCTCGTGAAGGTGATGATGTGCTGCCCAAAGTAAAGCGACCCGAATTAACTGTTGAACATTTGTGGCAGTCTTGAAACAACCTTATCTCCACAGTACATCTTCCTATTAACTCGGGAATGCATCGGCGCAGGTCCGAGTCGCTACTTTCGAAAAAAAACGCGTGCCTCTCGACACCCAACAAACCTCGGCCCTACTCTGACGCCGGTCCAGGTCCCACGAGAGGGGCCATTCACCTTCCTCGAATGACTTTGTCAACTGCTTGTGAGCACAATTCAGAGCCAAATTTTACGACGCCCGCTCGAAATTTATGGCGGGCGTCGTTTGCACACGCGCCTTCCAGAGCAGCGCCATTCACTTCCTCCCCCAACCTCCGAGTGAGGCTTCCTTGCGGAGACCCACGATGTACGCTAAGTCGCCCTGGCGTTCCTGTGAGCACCGGCCACTAATGAAGCTGTATTCAGAGGGGCTTTCCAAGACTGTCAAAGACGTTGTGTTTTGGAAGAGCGCTGCCGCTGCTCGTTAAGCTACCGCTTGCCGCGCTCAACGCCCGCTGAGACTCGTTCTTGAGTTCCTCGAATTCGACTTTCAGGCACCTTGTCAGGTCGCTTAGGACGTCCGTCGCATTTCTAGATAGTCAGCTTAAAGGCTCCAGAAACATATTTTTTTCTTAAATATTGGTTTATAAATATGTCTAAAGAGGGAACACCCTCCACAGACTGGTACTTCTCGTTCATTCTCTCACCCACTTTTTTTTCCAGTGTATCTTAATGTGCACTGATTAGTTTTGCCTCCCTTAATTTCACAACGCAACACTGCGATAGTACAGGCGCAAGCTACAGTCCACTATTTTAACAACGGACAACCTATTGCTACTACTGCAGCTGGAAAAACGCCCTCGAGGAAAAAAAAGAAAATGACGTTTGTTTGTTTAATACATTGCTTCAATCAAAGAAGATATTTTATATCGCTGCCATTTATATCGATTAGTTAATTGCAGCAGCCGCTGCGGAGGGTGAACTACAAATTCTAATAGAATTTCTTCAAGCTGGGTATGAAAATTGATGAAGGTTTAATTGACAGCATGTCGATTTATCTTATTATTAAAAGCTTACTGAAAAAAAAATATTGGTTGGCCTTCAGAGTTTCGTTTTTGGTTGTTGTGAATGGTTCTTTAACACTCGACAAAAATTAATTCGTTTGATTTTTTGTTTGTGTTTTTTTAACTTCAGAGTAGCTCCCTTCTGAGATGTTCACCACCACAAATACAAAGTAAAGTATAATGTCAAAATCACTCCTCATTAGGAGTCCTAGTTGCGGAAGCATTTGCCCCATCTTGTCTTCAACGAACTAGGGTCATACACATTTTATATACCCCTGACTAATTCTTCCAGATTTTATTTGGCATTTTTTGCGTAAGAACCAAGAAATACTTTGCGCAATGTTATCAGAATTACTTGCAACGTTATCAACATCGTCAGAGTAGAAAACTAGACATGGGGGAGATGACACAAGAAATGTTTTGATACTATTCAATTACAAGTAAAAACGCACATTGCTCCAGAGTTCTTTGTCGGTAACACACGTGTATTTCTTTCCCATTATAGACAATAAAAACAACGCTCTTCAATTGAAATTGGCCACATTTATTATTAAAAATAACGTTTGCTTGCAATTGTCTATACGAACAAAATGTGTTGACAGGTGCGACAACTGAGGGTGATTAATATTGTACTCCATGGGAAGAAACATTTCTATAGTGAGGTCCTTTTTCGTAAATTACGCCTGTAACATGTTGACTTAGTTGACGTTTTCTTCCACTTGTTTGCGCTAACTTTGCAACAATGCACGCTCCGGATAAAACGGGTATCAGCCTTTCTTCATCGCAAAACGACAGGCTGGCAGAAATGAACATCTAACACAAGACACTCCCGGTGAAAATGGGACGTCTGGTGACCTAATATATGAGGCATTCACAGTACCCGCAGAAGTAGCCCCACGTTCTCACGCAGCCAATTCAATTGTTTGTCTCACGCAGCCAATTCAAAGTGTTTGTATCCAATGGTTGAGCTTCATTTATTCTAGTGCATCCTATGTCCCCGAAAATTGTTATGACATGACTACTGTATAAGTTATGTTGTTTTGATCTTTATTTGTGGGCCGTTCTGTTTCCCCGTGGTTTCTGTGTTTATATTACAACGTGTCGTACTATACGCTGAGCAATGTAAACTGGTGATAGGGCCAAGTCAGGCAGAACCCATCTGCCTTTTGCCTTGTCATCCGAGACCTTGTGTCTGAATAAAACCAATTCAATTCAATTCAATTCAAAGTATCAATGCAGTCGTATGGTAACACAGATACGAATAGATGAACGTCTACACGCACCTTTCCGCAGATCGAAACATGCAGTTTAGCAAACCGTTATGTGAGTACCAGGAACAAGAACGTTGGTTTGCATGGCCGAGTGGGTATGGGTCGATGCCCTCCAATCGCTAGTGATCAAGTTAAAGGACGGTAGCTGAAGGGAGTGAGGCCAAAAACTTCCAGCTCGATTAAGTAAAAAAAACGCAAGAAAAAAAAACATATTAACTACATCCATTTAAAGGCGAAAAAAAGGGAGGGGTGGGGGTCGGGTCGTGATCACATTCTCAGCCTGGATTCATTATGGGGGATGGGTGTAATTGAGGAAAATTGAGGATTCTATCCGACACACTGTCCATCTTACCTTTTTATGTTTTAATCTTTCGAACCGCTTTGTTTTAGCTCAAAATTCCAGCGTCGTATGTCTCTGGATGTGTGATTGTGTTAGGAAGCGACAAATCTAGTTAGGCCCCCGAGCTTTTGATGTCTGTATTTTTGTTTCTATCCTTCGTTTATTGTGTCCTCATAATGTGCTCTGGGTCGGTGAATTACGTTTATTTTGTGTGTTGATATTACTTTTTTTGTGAAGTGCAGCGCGTACTTGGTCGTCGAGTACGTGCTTCGCAATCTAGATATTTGTTTTCGTTTATTTATTTTTTTTGTAATTTACTACACATCTACTTACTTTTTCGAGGAGAGGATGTACGGATGTGATTAATTGCAATGTTTCTCACCACACACACAAAGAAAAAAGAAGACCGAGGCGTCGTCGCCACGCCGTGTGTGAACTCTCGAATGAGGTCCGTCGGATGTGTTAATAGGGGTCGTTAATATCTTCCGTAATTAGGTTTGTTCTGTCTTTCAGGGCGCGGTTTTTAAGTCTTCGGTGTCGCGATAGATCGGCCTTGCAGTTCATTTGTTACATTTTTGTTTCACTTGATTTAAGACTAGAAAAATTGAGCGAAAATGTTTATCGCTGCGAGTTTAGAAGTCTAAATCGACCAGGCCAATTAAATTGATGAAGTGAAAGTGTGATTATTGTTTCTCACTATTTTTTTATTGATATGACACTTTTATATTAGCTGCTTTATTCAGTCGCAGGCTTCGCAGGGGAACTTATTGCGAGCCTTACATATTAAACGTGTTGACTTCTTTTGTTTATTCTATAGATAAATAGGTCAAACGTTTATTTGCAACATTCAACTGTAGTACAAGTGGCATTAATAACTGTCGCGCGAGCCCCTACAAAGAACATTTTATTTGAATATTCTTGCGGTTACGTGGCAGATTTGTCGAGAACTTACGTCAGCCGAACAATATTCAGAGGATTTCAAAGTTAAAATCGATGCCTTAGCAAATCTACTGAGAACCCGGCTAAGGACGCGGTGTCCACCACCCCACGTAATTTATGGCAAGCTTCACGCACTAGTTCCTTGATTTGTGGCTGAAACATTCAGTTCAAGAATGAACGGTAGGAGGGGAACATAACTCATAGAACAAAGATTCCTCACAAGACATTTTTATACTAGTGAGAAGCACGACCAGCAGCAGACAGAAAACCCGAAAGTTTGGTTCCTGTTGACTGTCCGACTTTTGCACGCACAGGTGAAAGGAAAGTTAGAAGACGTCAGAGAGAAGAGAAATCATGAAATATGCGACATCCTGTCATGATGAGAAATTAATATTAGACATGCTCATTTGCATTTTCATTGCGATTCGTATTTTTTATTTATAATTTCCGTGCTTGGGTGAAGCTGCAAGAAACCATTTAAAGCTTCGTAGCTTTAGATTGACAAGTTGTCCGAATGCAATCATCACGTTTACATATGATGCAGTTGTACCAAGGCTTGCTCAAAACGAGCTGGAAACCTAATAGATAAAAACATTGCTTGAACTTTCGTCTACCCCAGACTTGAACCATAAATTTTGAATGTCTTATTTTCTGCGGTTTCGCCATTTTTCGTGAAACCTAATTACTTCAAAACCAATCTTGACGAAGATACAAAAAATAGACTGATCTAAAATGACTTTAAATCACGTAACAAAGGTGAGAGTTGAGGCCGAGAGATTTTTCGCCTACTCGAAAGGAACGAATTAAAGAGAAAGGACAGAACAGGAAAAGAGAGGTTAACCTTGTACCGCTTGTCTACTTTTGTTGGGGACTTACAGTGGTCGGGTACGTACAGTGCTGCAGAATTGGCCCGATGTCGCCAGACGCATTCTAGCATGGGATACTCCGCTCACAGCGGTACGTTTTGCTAGTGCGTTAATATACTACAGGTTCTCGCTTAGGTTTTGAGCACGTTAGCCTATGTCTCGTTTAGTTACAGCCCGTCGGTACCATGCTTTGTTCACACGTGCTACGGCTTTGCGGAAGTATTGATGAAGCTCAGATTGCCGTTATTTCCTCAGCAACTGTTAGGTTTAGCCCTGAGCAGACGGTCAGATGCACGCATCGAGTGCCAATGAGGAGGTCTCTTCTATATTAAGGAAAACAATATTTGCGATCCGAAGAGGTGAAATACATAATGCGGCTACTTCGGGACAACATATCCTTTACGGGTTGTGGAATCGGATTTGTTACCCGATCGGCCACACTAACCTTTTCATTCTAAAACCGAGGAGGACGCTCGAGTTTCCTCTTGCGGGCGTTTGTTGTGGTAGTGTGTATGACTGACAAATCGAATGTGGAAATTGTATTTCTTGCATTCTTTCTTAAACTAATGCGAATCGTTTTCCAGCAACAATCACATATCTAGATGTTTATACTTCGTTACGTACTTAAGGTGAGCTAGTTGTTGCAGAACTGTGATAGGGCCAGTTGCATATCTATCTCTGATTGTTGGTTGGGAGTCCAGCAGTATATCTACCTCTGTCTCTTTTTTATGTGCATGATTTTTGCGTTTTTCGTCTCCCAAATTCAAACTGGCCCTATCCTAGTTTATACTTCGTCGATTCACTATTTTGTACTTCTTCACGTGACTCTATATGGCTGATGGTAACGCTCGTAACATATCCTGTGGTCATTAGAATTGTTAAATGATGATGTTTACGGTTTTAACTGGAGTCTATATTTTAAGCAATAATTAGGCTTCTTAGATTTGTTTTCATGGGACAAAATTTTATTCTGGGACTATTATGTAAGTTTAGATACACAGAATAGGACGTTAAAGTCAGAAAATAAAATCCCCCTAAACGGTGAAGCTGATAATTTTTTAACTCTTGTATGGTAGGGAAACACCCTTTGCGTTCCCTGCTATATATTTAAACTTAAAACTATATTTTTCCAAGGCAACAAATAAGGAAAAGTATGGAAGTATATATTGCTCCAGAGCCGTCGAGCTTCGTTCAGCACGGGCTCCCATTCTTCCACAGTTCCCATTTCGCTGGAAATAAGGAAACTGGAAAAAAAAATTCATAGCCGGTATCTAATTTAGATTTTAATAGATTCTTGTTAAGACTGTAGTTCGTGCGGGTTGGTAGTTCATACCTCCGATGTAACAGCGCACAAAAGCAGACGCACCTATTTCTATGAAAACACAAAAAAGTGGACACTCAAGGCCGGAAACAAAAATCTCTCTTCTTTTTTTCTGTCGCTATTTACTTCTTTTTAAACGCGTTGCAAGAAATAATTTTAATCATCGCTTTTGTCTTAATGAAGTTGTGGCTAAGCAATATAACTCCTTTTTTGACTAAGTTAGAGACGGGGTCCTAACACACTCGTAGTTTAGACGCTCATATTATCGGCTTCGAGAATATCCCTTGTGATGTGATCCCTATATCTGCCTAGTACCGTGCAGTTGGATAGATGCTCCCTACAAGCCAAATTCCCGGAATGAATCCCAATGTGTCCAGAGTTTGCTTTGATAATGGTGCTCTTGTGTTCTTTCAGTATGTCATTGAGACAACGTGATGTCTGCCCAATCCAGTTTCTTCCACGAGAGGAGTAGTTAGTAGGGTAGTGTACATTTCCCTGGTATGTGTCAGACGTTTGTCTTTTTTGTTGGGTTAGACGTTGCACTACGTCGAAGGTTGCTGTCATGACGATGATGGTGTCAGAGGTGAGCGAATAGTGTCTACTATTTTTATTTATGATGTTCGATACACTACGATCGTCGCGTGTGTATGTTTGTATATATTTATTTAATATGTATTTATTATTTATATATTTTATTAAATGCCAGAAATATTTTAGAGTCTTAGAGTTGGCAGAGTTTCTAATATTTGATAGTTTGTTATGTAACCTCACTTGATAATATAAAAAAGGAGAAACATAGAGAGAGTGGGAAAGACAGAGGGGAAAAAGGAGGTAAAGTGTATAAAACTTATTTTCAGGGACAAACCTACTGTAAAACCCTTAGATTTCGCGGTCCCTATTTTTCGAGAATAGGACAAGGAGGTCAAAATCGCGGCCACTGAATTTCGCGAATTCCAGACGCCTGCATTGAAACTCTTAAGAACCAAGATTTTCGCGTGTCCTTAAATTTTGCGAATTTTTCAATTAGCGAAATTCGCGAAATATTAAGGCCTCGCAAACTTAAAGGGTTTTACGGTATTCCAAAAACATTTATGGGTCTCACCAGGATTTCTGCAATGTTTTGACGTAAAATTCAAATTTATCTTAAGGGTTTGAAAATTTCTTCAATTTCCTAAAGGGCCTAACGTACCTACGTTCAAGAGTCTTTAAAGTTTTTTAAAGACATTGAGGTCTTTTTTATTTTTTTCCGTGGAAGTATGCCACCCATCAAAATCGTTTTAACGGGTGTGGGGATTTCACGTAGACCTTTAAGATGAATGATTTGGGGCATCAACTTGGCCATTTCGTATCGGGCGGCCGCAACTATCGGACGCTCAGTGTTGGCTTCCGCCACGTGCGTGGGACGTTTCTTCTAGAACACCTCAGTGTGCGGATCAAGGAGAACGTCCCTCAGTGCCCTGTTTATTTTGCCTCTTTGTCCGTCCGGCTTTAGAAGCTCGTCCAGCGAGGGTAAAAGACGCCGGGGACGCCACCGGGACGGCACCGTAAGCGGGCTCAGGATTTCTTAACAGCGGCGGAAGTTGTTTTCGCGTTTCTTGTTTTCGCTCAACGTGCTATTGAAAAGTTTGAATGTGTCCGTGTGGAAAACCTGCTTTGTTTTGTTACTTGAACTACCATACATCTCAAGAATTTACCCAGCGGTAGTTGTGAGTACTTGAAAGTATATATTGTTTGCAACGAAGAATTCTGTGGGTCCTTTTGGTTCTCATCGCTTTCGTCCACACGTGCCTTGCGCCCGGTTCGAGCCCACGCTGGTTGTTATCGTCTTTTTGATTTACCGCCTGCATGTGCAACTCAATGTCTGAAATAACTGTCAAATATCGTTTTAAACTAAATTTCTGTTCAATGGTTTGCAATCATTTGGGCGCCTAAAGAGGTGAAGGGCTGAGAGGGTCTGAAAGGTGAATGAGATTGAAGGACTGAAGGGGTTTGAAGGGCTGATGGGGTTTGATTGGTTGAAGGGGTTTGAAGGGCTGATAGGGTCCTATAACACATCAGGGCTGAAGTGTTATTTTCAATAGCGAAGTTTTGTTGCCAGGAATAAAAATAGACAGAGAGCATAGTTTTCGGTCGTGTTCCTTACTCACATTTGAAAACTCGGAAGCAAGATGATGCAATACCGAAGAACTGCTGCTGTTATTCTTCTAGGTCACTCCATTCAGAGAGAACCAGAGTACAAGAAATCCTCACTTATCGGTAGTAAAACATATTTTGTATTCCCATGCATGACAAGGACCCTGCTGAGTAAAAGAAAGAGCAGACAAGACATGCTATGTGTTATTGTGATGAGCGCTAAATTCCTAGTGCGATATATCTTACAGAGAGCATAAGATTTTTAATTAAAAAAGGAAGCTTATAATTCAGCAGGGAGAAAGGCTTGCTGATTTATTTACTATATCCCTAAATAAATTGTCCTTATATTTTATAAATTGATTGAAATACCTTAAATATTCCTTCGAGAATGACATTGCATAGGAACAAAACAAACGTTCCGCGGAACAAAGACAATAAACTTGCGACAGCCATTACATAAAACCGTCAATACTGAACCGGACCACTTTCCGTAAAAACCCAAATAAATAAACACTGAATCAATCAAATGACCCAGAACAGCCAATGGTACAAAAGTAAACTCGACTGAATATAAATCAATAACCCCTAAATGATTACATATAAGAGCCGAAAGTTTTTCGAGCTTCAATTGTTGACAAGGAATTTAGGAGGTTATTCCACGCGGTGACAGTTTGGGGGAAAATTGATAAAGATATGAAGTACTGCGGGTGTAACTATACATTTTACGCGTGATTAAGGCAAGACGAAAGAAACATAAATCTTTGTTGAATCAAACAAAATCTTCCTCAATGATGTCGAGAGAGAAAAACGTTTTCATGTTTTCATGTATAAGCCCTTGACTATTCTTAGCTGACCCTGAGAGAATCTTTCAAACCAAGTAATTTTTAACAGGAGTGTCACTTTTTTCCATGAGCATAGTGTGGCAGCTATACTTATTTGACCAGAACCAAAGATCAGCATAAACAAATTTCTAACATAATATAGACCGGTGTCAAAAATTCTAGCTCCCAAAGATAAAAATGGAAAATAACCTCACAAGCGTGCTTCTGTGAAGAGAAGGGCCGCGCATAAAACAAGATTTTTGCTTCTTCCAGCACTTTTGGCATCGGTGTCGTTCTTGTAGCTCTGTGACTACACATTTGTTGCGGTCTTGTACTACAACTTGTGCAAAGGTTTCTAAAAAATGGGTTCTTGCAAAAAGTGCAGCTTCCCTAATGTGTCATGGCGTCAGCATAAACACACATGGTGGCACCCATGCAACAGAGCAGACACTGGTCGAGAGCTGTCAAAACAAAAACCAACTAAACCGTCCAAAGTCTCAAACATAAATTATTAGTCTTGCGATATTTTTTGCTGACAGAAAGCAAGATGTCGATGGGTCGCCGAAACCGCTCTTTTATTGCGTTAAATTTGTCTGGCATATACAAAAGATATAAACTGAAGTTATAATTTTACCCCTCTTGCTGGGACCTCGACCCACTAAAGCTGGCATCAGAAGCAATGGGACAGATTTGACCCCATAGCAGTTATATCTAAGACATGCTCGTATGATACGCGGCAGGTAAATAAAAACGTCCCTGCTTGGTGCCTAAATAAAATATTGCTGTCAAATTAGTCAAAAAGTTCCTTGAATAAAAGCTACTTCTTTTCACTTACTTGGAAGTGTAAACATATCAGCTAATATTATCACTGAGAAGCGTAAACAAGAACGGGGCTGTTTGCTCGCTGCATCGCCACAAATTTTATCAAAATGCGACAGCATTGCTTGTTTTCTACGAGGGCTTTAGTCCTTCGATTAAATGGCCATGAGCCATGTAGCGGGTAATTATACTTCGTTAATTCCTAAGTTGACATTGCGGTGGAAACTACGTGCTTCTTGGACAAGTCATACGTCCATCTTTCGACCACGTGGTCCCGCTCCCTCCCATACCTGCGCGTTGAGAATGAAGTATTGTTCCGACGAGAACGTAGTTTCTACCGCACTGTCAGCTTAGAGGTGAACGGAGTAGAAGCATCAGATTTCCGCACCTTTGTATTTAATAGAGTAAGGAGCCAGCATGGCTTCTCTACCTCTAGGCAAACATCGACCTTCAGCTATGATTATAATGCAATTAAATGCAAAGGTGCAAGCGAGCTGGACAAGAATGACGAAAATAATCCCTGGATAAGGGGAACAAGAGGGACAAAGGACAAACACAAATCTCCAGGCGGATTTTTTTTTGTCACGCACGAGTCACCTAGCTGTGTTTGGAGATTTGTGTTTGTCCTTTGTCTCTCTTGTTCCCCTTCTCCAGGGATTATTTTCGACCTTCGGCGTCTCTTTGGCACGTCAAGCACGGTCATACTCATCCCGGCGCCTCTTCGGTTCAGATGTTCCTCTTCAGTTCGCTCCTTCTTGCTTAGGAATGTTAAAGTCTACAGCCCACCAAGCGAGAACCCCGTCCCGGGGCCAGCACATCCTCCAGATAACAAAATTATGACGGCAGGCATGCCTTATTCTTCTATGAATACGCTTTCGTTTCGATGTGACGGCAAGGATATTTCTGGAGAGGGTTTCTTAAAGAAATACTATTGCAAATAAAAAGTGAAAAGCCTGAGTTAATGAAAAATCAGGCACCATGGACATGCAGTGGCCGACACCGTGATGTCAAAAATGTGGTTCTCAAGAAAAAGAAAACAGAACGTGCTTCGTTCGATCCACTTATTTTGTGATACGGCGAGACACAACCATTTTTAAAGAACAAGTATATATTTTTATACTTCTCGTCAGTCTATCTCTTTACCCGTGCTACGTTACCAGATACCAAAGTCAGTTGAGTCTAGCAACATGAATGTATATTCGACTTCTACAAAGTATTTGAATGCCTAACATTCTTATCCATCTATTTGGAAAAATTACAAATATTTTGTTTCCTATATGTCCCTTATTACTTATTAATACGCTTTGATAAACGTTCCAATGAGTACACGTTTTTGTCGAGGAATGGTTTGCAAAAATGTATTGCTTTTTAGAGGCAATCTTTGTGAGGCATAGGCAGCAGTCATTCGAATAAGGAAGCATGGCAGCGGTGCAACAGTGGGATTCCTAAAAATTCACCTATCGAAAATCTGAATAAAAAAAGCAAAGGATAGGGCAAGAAAGGGTATTCGCAAAGACCCCGCCTGGTATATCTGCTTCGATTACTCGACGGACGTGTTTTTAATGGGAAAGCCGTCGTCGGGAGGCAGCTCTTTATTTATTCTTTTTTAGGCGAACGTGCGAACGAGACTGAATTCTAGTTTGCGCTCGGCTATTCAATTCTGAGGCGGACCGAAGCAGAGGCTAGGTCTGATATTTCCACTCAAAAAGCCCGGAGTCGTATCAGCTATTGGCTCAGCGAGTTTAACATCGCGACGTTACTACGCGTCCCTGAAAGTTCGTTGGTTCAACTTGGAAAAAGGCACGTGACACGGTTCAAATCAGCACGCAATAGGTTTGCTTTGTCCTGGGAACCTTCCCTTAGGTCCGTCTCAAACTAGAATGGCGTATAGTTCGCATAACCCCTTTTTTACGACGTGGAAAGAGATGGGCCCCGCCGGTTCGGAGGCCGAGGGTTGCCGTAAAATAGAGCATCGGCATCGATTGGCTAGTAAATGTTTACGGCTTCGTTCTTCGAAACTCTCTCTTTCCTCCCACTCTACGCCGACGTGTGGAGGTATCTGCGTGTGTGTGTGTGTGTTGCGGGAAAAGGTGGGTTCTCAACACAACTGAAACCCTATGCTTGTAAAGCTTCCTTGAGCAGCTTTGACAGCTAGTACTGGGGAAAAAGATTCGAGAAAGAAACAGAGAAGGAGGCAGTGGCATTTGAAGAATCTGAATATAGTACAGATGGAGAGACGAACTCTTTTTGATGGTACCTTCGATTGAGTGCGGGACATTCAGACTTCATCTGAGTAATTGGAGCAGGACGACATGTTGATCGGAAGCAAGCTTGACAATTTTTCCTCTAAGCATTGATTGTGTCTTGAGTAGTTTCTAAGATGACTCGCTTTCTTTAGACTTTTTTTCTTATGCGATAGGATTGGTTTTGTCTTCACCTCTACAAAAACTTATTAGCTAAGACACGAAACGATTAGGCTTTCTCTCCTGGTTTTCCTCCAGTGTGCCACGAAGTCTCCGCATCACAAACATGCATGTGTCATGTGACGAGGCGTATAGTTATTAAAATGTATGCTAGAGGCTCAACTGGCGCTAGTGTCCTGATGCAAATGGAGGTAGACAGCAACCAGTCGAAACTTTTCTTCCGGTAAGGCATTTCTATGGGAGAACGTGAGTGCATTTTCTCCCTGCGCTTGATAATAAGGGCAAATATCACAAATAACTCGTATGTACAAGGTAGCTTGGAACACTTCCCAGTACCGGAGATAAAGTAATTGGTCACTTATGGCGCTTTTGCTTTTAAAATATATGGCATTAAACACAGTGCTGAAACAGCTTCATACCTACATATATGTGCGCTGTCAGTCACTGTTGGGGCGAGCACAGCATCAGCATTTTTTAGCATGGGGAATATACGGGTCAAACGAACGAAATATATCTGAAAAACCAAGAGAGACGGC
The DNA here is from genome assembly GCA_037355805.1 of Ixodes ricinus. Taxonomy (NCBI): domain Eukaryota; kingdom Metazoa; phylum Arthropoda; class Arachnida; order Ixodida; family Ixodidae; genus Ixodes; species Ixodes ricinus. The sequence continues at coordinate 126,950 of JAZHYW010007541.1, forward strand.
AAGAACCACGCAATAACACTGGATCAGTAACTCACTGTGCATGTAGATAAATACAATAAATTGAAGGCCATTATTATAATTCGATTTGCAATAAATAAATACTGATTTACTCTTTCTGCGCATGAATATGTGCCAGGATGCTTGTTCTGGATTCAAGACACCACCCGCACGCTCGATATATTTCAAAATAGAGGTACGACAAAGGACAAGTGCCCGATAAAAGCTGCCCTCATAGAAAATAATAAAAAGAAACACATTTTCTAGCCCACGTACTTTATTATTTACGTTTCATTTGTTTTTAGCTGCTCGTAAAGGTACACCACGGGGTAATTTACACTCTGTGACATGACGGGCATATTAGCAGCATGTGAGCGACACTGGAATGCTGACGAACCTTGTACACACTCTACGTTCCCTTCGATTGTTATTTTGCCTAGAATCGTCGCTCATTTTTACACACCTGGTATGGAACAGAGATTTGGGCCTGAAGTGTAGCGAAGTTTAACATCGTTCAATGTAAAAAACGAATAAAAGAATATGACTAGAGCAATTACACTTTTACAATCATAATAAATGTACATACTAATTGGTACGACCAAAATAACAAAAGTAATTTTTGTTATTTTCTAAGGAAAAGAGGAAATTCACGCGCCTTTTTTTTTTGGAATGCACACGAGCACCGCAAAAGTAGACTGGTTGCTGTCTACTTCAATTCGCATTCCGGAGGTCGCATAGACACTAGGGGCCGTTGAACCTCTAGCGTACATTATAATAACGGTATGGGACGAGGCGCTCACTGATTGCTCCGCACTCTTCACAATGACACGCAAGAGAAAGGAGTGGGCTGAAGAGTACTTTACTTTAGGTTGATTCAGATACAACGTACGCACGCTTATTTTATCCCAGGGGATATCAAAATATTCAAAACAAGTTTAAATTTATTGAGGAGAAGCGATGTTATCAGATCAAGTGAGGAAGTCAGCTCCTCGCGCTGAGAGTCGCCTACTACCGCGCAATCCCTTAAGCTTTACTTAGCATAGCCCCTTGCTCCTCCGATTGCCTCCTCCTAATAGCGCCCGTCAACGCTGGCGCGATTATGACTAAGTATGATCAATTTCGACTAAGTATCCTTATACATGCTTCCGTATGCTTTCTATGTTTATGCATTGCCTGCAATGCACTATGCATATTGTACGTTGCCATTGCCTGCGTGTAATGTTTTTCGTTGTACTCGATCGTTAAGGTTTTTGCATAAAATCCAGTTCGTGAACACATCCTGTGTTGAAACAAACCCGGGTCTTCCGCGTGAGAGCCGCATGCTCTGCCCGCTCCGCCAATCATGTGAAGGTTACAACCATGGAAAGGTGCTCGCAGAACAGAAGCGGCGACTTATGGGGCTGCTCGAAGTTGCCAAAGATGCTAGAGAAGAGGAAACGACGTTTGGTTAGGGATAGCTTGGAAAGGCTGGTCTGTTCTTCTCCAACAAAAGATCGTAATAAAAGAAAACGACGAGGCTACAAAATGTTGTACTTCATTATCCCTATAGGGTTCCTTGCAGTTTAATCGGCAATGCTATTTCATTTTCATGTAATCAGCATCAAAAAACCACTCAATAACAACCCCACATTGTTCTCGTGGACTATAAAAATCGGGGTTGTGTGGATATTTATACTGAGTGTAGTTGGTCAGCCATTTCAAAGTTGCGACGAGTCACTCGCTGTAGATGAGCAATTTAGCCAGTGCAGTACAACCGCTAGCCTGGGGTCTTTAACGTGCACCACGCAGTAGTGATACACGACCGCACGCCGGTACGGTGCTCATTCAAGTTGAAACCGGCAGGGGTGGGGATTGAACCTAGGATGCCAGGGATCTACAGCGCGAGCTTTCGCCTCACGTGCTCCTAGCTGGTGTGCGCTAGACCACTCGGCCACCGATCCCCCCGTTCTCGTGGAGAAACCAGGATATAGACGCTTTGCAGCAGCTGCGCATGGGCGCTGCCATAACTGACCTTCAATTTTTTTTCCTCTTATTAAATTTTCTTCACTTCATCATTACCATAGCAGGCCAGGTTATTGCCATCTTAAATTCAATTGCGTCCTTCTACCCAGCATTGGCCTTTCTGGAGGCTCGTCAACACCCGGTTCAGTGCCTCGGCATTTCCATGAGACAAAAGAAGGTCAGCAACGGCGGATGTAATCTGGCGCGTGTGTAAAGTGTCTATATGCTCTGAATGAGGTACAACGGTTCCCATTCGTGGTCAACAGAATATCAAAGAATGAAAGAAGCAGAAACTTTGGCTTCGAGCGAGCTAGACTAGTATGTAGTTCCTCCCGCTTACATTTTCTGGTGAAGATATGTTTTTCTTCGATGAGTGCCAATCATTTTTATCATTTAATAGATCGCACCATAATTTGAATGGCCTGTCGAATTGCGAATAATATTAAATTGTTTTATTTGAACCACCTAATCATGGATTCATACTGCATTGGCTTCTTGCAGAGATCACTATTATACCATTTCACGCTCCTGTGTAAACACTTCGAGACAGCAGGCACTTTTTCGCTTCTTGCTATTTGTACCAGACGTTTTCACACAGATGATTAGATGCAGTCGCTCAATCATCTCTGTAAAATCTCTAAAGGTGCACTTCATTCATCTGAAACAGAGTTGCTATTTAAGCGATAGGTACCAGTATTTTAGATATTAAAATAGAGATCTATTGATTTAAAAAAAAAGTCGAGCCGAAGAAAATTTACATTTATGTGTACTTCGGCGTAGCTAAAGTCCACAAAATGCAATATGCTAACAATAAAATATTCTCGTAATACAAATATTGAATAAATGCACACTTCTGGCTCGACGAACGAATAAATTCAATATGCCGAGTCTCTGTCCCATTATATTATTATCGTTTTTGAAAGATCCCTGTCTTCAGGTTCATTACCCATTGACTGGAAGATTGGTAAAGTTGTGCCTGTTTTGAAGTCTGGGAAAGCTACCTCCGTTAACAATTACAGACCAATCTCCCTAACATCAACATGTGGTAAACTCTTAGAGCATATACTTTCGAGCCATATTCACTCCTTCTTAAGTCATTACAACTTATTAAACAGCTCTCAGCACGGCTTTCGTAAGGGGGTATCTACTATTACTCAGCTGGTTGAAGTCACGCATGATTTTTCTGAAGTACTGAACCGTAAAGGCCAAGTTGATGTTATTTTTTTAGATTTAAAGAAAGCATTTGATAAGGTTAACCACAGGAAATTATTAGTCAAATTACAATATATTCTGAAAAACCCAGGTCTCATCAGATGGATAGAAATGTTTTTGTACGGAAGAAGACAATTTGTAGAAATTAAAGATAAACATTCCGATTTGATCGATGTAAAATCAGGTGTACCTCAAGGGACAGTGCTCGGGCCTTTGTTTTTTTAATATTTATTAATGATATACTCTTCAATTTAACTGTTAAGGCTAGGCTCTTTGCCGACGACTGTATCTTGTATACAGAGGTTAAGGAGCCCTCCGATCAAATTAATCTTAACACGTGTTTAGCACGCGTTGGTCAGTGGTGCAATACTTGGCAAATGTCACTAAACTTAGATAAAACTGTTTGTATGACTATTACTCATAAAACAAAGCCCATTGAATTCGCGTACGCCATCGAAGGGTATCCACTAGTAAGGGTAAGCAGTTACAAATATCTGGGTGTCATTATTTCTCACGATCTCCGTTGGAGTGCTCATATTGATAGTATTGTAAAGAAAGCGAATTATAAACTGTGGTATTTAAGGCGGTCTTTGAAACTAAGTTCAATGAACACAAAACTTTTGGCTTATAAAACACTCATTCGTCCGTTGATGGAATACGCATGCGAAATTTGGGACCCTCATATTGTTAAAGATGTGCTAAAGCTAGAAAAGGTGCAGCGACTTGCTTTACGTTTCATTTTTTCCAAATATCGTCGACTGGATTCACCCACGGCACTGTATTCAAAAGCAAACATTCCATTACTTAAGATGAGGCGTAAAGAAAAAAGATTGAAATTTTTATATATGATTAATAATGGCTTACTGCAGATAGATAAAACCGCTTACCTAGTTCCTGACGAGTCGAGAATAACTCGGAACAAACACAGTCGCGCACTTCATCAGCCCCGGTTCTTCAAGGACTGTTTCAGATACTCATTCTTTCCACAAACCATAAGTGACTGGAACCTTCTTTCTGAGCAAGCTGTGGTATGCCAATCACTTGAAGCGTTTTCTTCTTATATAGCATCTTGCAAAATGTGAAATAAAATGTTGTTTTTTGTATTGTTTTCTGCCAACGCATTATAGCCCATGACGGATCTAATTCTTTATCTTTCATTGTCAAAGCATTTTTGTGATTATTTGGTGTTATCTTTTATACTACCTTTTCAAGTGTGTGCTGCTCTTGTTGTTGTTTTCTTTGTACACTTGTATACCCACCCTATCATAGTCTCAATAGAGACTGATAGTATTTTGAAATAAAAAAAAATAAAAAAATAAAAATGGGGCTAATCGGCAGAAGTTTTCTGTGCTGCGGAAAACGAAAGGGAGGTTGCATGGAACAGATTATTTAATAGATCGGAGGGTGCCATGAACATAATTAAATATTAAAATATTTACGGTGTTATAATCTTTGGTTCTCACACATATTCCTTTGAAATTATTGTTTACCGTCTCTTTAAAATCAAATTAAGATGAGGTTCTCCATGCTCCTGTTTTTGTTCTTGTTTCTGCCTGTGCAGTCTGCTTTGTCAACGTAAGACATGTTATCTGCATTAGCTTTACCTCAGATTTCTTCATGAATGATGTCAACGTCAGAAATGATTTAAAAAAACAAAAACGATCTCAATGGCTGGATGTTTCTATAAAACTCAATTCGAAGGGCCCTCCCCTCCACAAACACACGCACACAAACACACACACACACACACACACACACACACACACACACACACACACACACACACACACACACACACACACACACACACACACACACACACACACACACACACACACACACACACACACACACACACACACACACACACACACACACACACACACGCAAACACACACAAGAAAAAAACAACGAAATAAATGTTAAGTATGATTACATAGGTACGGGAACGTCTTGCCTTACTGCTATACTTAAAACACAAGTCTAGTCTTTGATTCAGTGATCTTATCATTGCTCATTTTCATATCATTCTCGTAGTGCCTTGAAATTAAATATTCCACATTTATAAAAATATAAACCGTACTGGTCAAGTTATATGATCGGTATATTAGTTGTGCCGGGATCCAAACAATAATCTCCTCGTCACAGTTGAGGCATGCTAACAACAGCACTGTCCCACTTCTTATTTTAGTGAAGCACTTCCTCCTTGTTTTCATGTTCAAGAATACGCAGGAAAACAAGGAGCGCAGTACAGTAGTTAGCAACCTCACCTGTAATTAGGACACCAGGATTTGGATCCCGACCTCCACAACATTTATTTCATCAGTCTACGCATATGTACTACATGTACATGGCTCCGTTTTGAAATAGAAGACAAAAGCTTAATATGTTCTTACTTTCTTCTGGCGACATGGGCACGCTCTAATAATTAACTCAGGGGCTGTCACGTTTTTTTTTTTTTCAATGCTCGACGATGTTAGTATTTAAACGTTTATCTGATGGGCCTGTGTTTGTATGTTGTTTATGTTTTAAGTTTCGAGGCCTTGCTGGGATTGTAAACTCGTTAAACACAAAGCTGGAGGGGAAATTTCGTGGAGCTCACCTACGAAACTTCGGCGACAAAAGCGCAGCCAGTTCAACTGGTGCGCTTGGTAAGCATTGGCCTCAAGTGTGAAATTTATTTTCGCAGCGAAGCTGTTTATGGCTAGGGTTCCTTGGATTTTTCGTGTGTGTGACCAAAAACTCTACGCTCGCACCGCCGCACGCACCGCACGCGCACATCTTCCTCGTATAAAAGATTCGAAGTAAATAACCAAAATGACATTTTAACGAACGCGCGTGCAGGAAGCAGTTTGTGTTAGGCTTTTGCTTTAGAACAGGTACTTACTACTGCAGACGCCGACACGTGCGGAGCGTGGAATACCATTCCCTCCATTATCCTTGACGCTTGAGTAATTTAGCAGTAGGTCTACTCAATAGATTAGTTATCAATAGGCACCATTTTCAAGATCAGTAGACTCTCAGGTAGATAATAAAGGTTTCTCAAAGATTGGGCAGCTGTGCGACCCGCGTCGGCCATGTCTACGCTCGCACCGCCCTCTCTTTGTCGTCGTTCCAAGCGCTTGCGTGTCTAGTTTCCTTCCCTTCCTCTCTCCCAGGGTGACGTTCCCGTCGCGCTTGTCCACTTTCCGCCGGGTTTGTGTCGTGTACTTTCTGCGGGTCTGTGTCGTGTAAGCTAAACAGCTTCTCTGCTGATCCAGCTTCTCCGAGTGAAATGGCTAATTATTTTTGAGTAAAGCTATTGAAGAAAGCGATCACCATATTCAGTTTCGTAAAAATACAATTTTTTGTATGAACATAACAAATAGAAAAGAAACAGTGTAGTATCAATATTTTACAGGCTTATCAAGTATATAAGTGCGAACAAGTTAGCTCTGCCAATATATACTGGCCGAGCTACACACCTTTTCGAAACCATGGCTGGCATCATAGCTGCGTAAGATACAGTGCTCCTAATACACGGTGATAATTCAACGGTCAGACGCTGATCACCGGCGCTGTGTGTCTTTTCTAATGGCTGCTTCGTACATCTGCTTCGACCGCGCTCCGTTGTGTTGCGTCGTTTAGTGCAGCTCCTCCCCATTGGCTCGTCGTGAAGGTCGTCATACCAATAACTCAGAGCAAGCAGTCTTAACGCAGCTAGAAGCTGTCAAACGCAACTGTGCGAAGGAGACTTAAGTCGTTTTTCGGCCGCTGTTTTATTTTAATTGTGAGTTCCGTGTTACGACTGCGTGGACGCTGACGAGACAGCAGCCCATAAGTGACCACGCTAGTCTAACGCTGAACCAACCGTGCATTCATTCAGCGTTCAAACTCCAGATTCAGTGACAAAAACGGAAGCTTCGTCATTAAAAACAGAATTTGGTGTCGCCATCTTTTGAAATATGGGCTCACCATATTGCGTAGATCAACGGCTCCCTTACTTGAGTTATAATATTTATCATGCGCTTTTTGTACTCAAGTTGTGACAGAAACTGGAAGGCTCGAGGTTCACTTCGGCTTTAAAGCTGCTGTAAGCTTTTACTAATGAGTAACTCCCTATCTATTGTAAGAGGTGCAGAACGCGACAGGTTTAGCGCAAATAAACGATTAAAATTCTTCCCGTTTATCTCAGCGCACCGATATCTAAAATGCCAGTGCCTTGAAATGTGCTGATGCAAATTTCACCGCGCTGGCATATAATCATATTTTGTGGTATTGTCGGCAACCTGCAAACAATTAAACGCGAACATGTGCCGCTTTTGTGCTTGCGCTAATGGTGTCGCGTTGCTTGGGAATATCAGAATGTAGCTTTTTGGAGTAACGCGTACCATCTTGAAAGGTTGTCTGCGAACTGCAAATTAAGGACTGCCTAATATGTTTCCGCCCTTTAGACAACGTTGGCATTCTAGAAAAGAGTCATAGTACAGGCTAGCTGGTGGAAGTCAACCATTTCGTCGTTTACCCTGAGACTGGGGGTTTTTAGAAGAGCAAAAGTGACAGAAACCTGTTGAGACCTGTCTGTTTTTCTGTCACTTTTGCTCTTCTAAAAACCCCCAGTCTCAGGGTAAACGACTGAAATGGTTGGCATTCTGTCGCTCATTCGGTTTCCATTTCTTTTTGTGCCTCGCACTGACAATAAGAGAAACATTGTAGCAAAAGACGAAAAATGCGGGGATATAAGTGCTGATAACATTGGTTCTGCAGGGCGGTGCCCTGCGAAAAGGGCGGGATGCAAAGTTATTGGGAGGACGCATGCGCAGAAGTTACCGGAAAAAGGTACGTTGTTAATCGCTTGAGAGGTCACCTTGTATATCAAGAAGCTAACCAAATAAAAACCAGCGAATGACGGCAGCGGCAGTATGCCCTTCTTACAAAATCAACCATTTTAATTCTGCTCGCAGAATTCTTTCCTTTCTATAAAAAGTTAGCGTGTAGAAACATCGTGTTTACGCTATCTTTTAAATAAAAATCATCCTAAAAAGTAAGCGATTACTCTTTTCTTAAACATACGCTCGTGAAATAGGCGCTCATTCCAGAAAATATTGAACCCAACAGACGCGCTACGCACTAAAAAGCAGAGTAATATGGTCGGGCCATTACGCATTTATCTTGTACTCCGCCACCGCGGTCTGTAAAGATCTCGTTTTCAGGCACCCGAGTTTATTTATTGGACGTCTGGGCCGAAGTGCAATGAACCGAGAGACACAAAAACGAATATACGCCAGACAGAATATGGACGAGTATAGTATTTATTAGTTTCACTAAAACGAGAGCAATGCCTTCTTAGACGCTGGTTTCTGCTTGGTTAGCTTCTTGATATCCAAGTCCAACGTCGTTGCTTTTATCTAAGTTCATGGAATTGAAGTGACAAATAAACTCCCACGTCTACTCGATGACGTTTTCTTCTTATTATTATTAGCTAGGGGACTATTTCAGTAACTCGCGCTGATGTTGGTTTGTTCACAGCTGTGCCTTGAAAAGAAAACAATCGGGGATGGCTTTCCCGCTGCACAAAGCGTGAACCCAGGACAACCGGTTATTCGCCAGAAAGCAAGCTCGTACACAAAGCTCGACTGTCCGGGGCGGCATTGTTCGCGGCCTGCTCTTTGAGAGACCTATACACTGTTTGCACAAAGAGAGTGTTTTGCGTCGCTACGCTTCATGGAGGCGTTCTCGTGAAAGGATTGCGAAACATTTTATTGAAGACATTAGTTTCTTTTTTGCAGTCGCACTCACCATAGGTTGTTCGTTACATCAGTCGTGAATGACCCGGTTTCACTTTAAAAACAAAAACAAAAAGACTGTTTAACATAAAAAAGTGAAAGCCCTTTTACAACCGCCTGTAACGCAGAATTGGAGCGCAGCTCTTGAGGAGGAGGAGGGAAGGGTACTCAGGGGAGGTATACCCGTCCTCTTCCTCTTCCTCCTTCTCCTCCTCCTCCCCTCATTCTTCAATGTCCTCTGGGGGGCGGATCACGTGACCTCGGGGGGGGGGTCACCTGACCTTGGGGGTCACGTGATCTCGGGGGTCACATGACCCCCCCCCCCCCCCCCCGAGGTCAAGTGACCCCGAGGGGGGGGGGGCTCGCGCGGTGCGTTATGGGATGTTTCCCATAATGCACCGCGCGGTTACGCCGACGGCGACGCCGCTCGAGCCCGAAACGGGCGCCTAGGAGCTGCGCTCTAAAAACTGCTTGTCGGCTTCCCATGCATCCTTGGCTGTATGACTTTGCACAATGTTTTTTTTTTGTCCCCGTAAGGTGTCACTCAAAAGTAACAAAAATTGCCAAAAGGTACAACCTGGGTAGCATTTAAATTACTGTAAGTAAGTTTACTGTAATTTAGTCAATTTTTGTCTAATGTGTAGTTCTAACTGAACTTATTTCAGGAATTCTAGTTCATTAAACTGTAATTATGACTTTAAGATTCAGTAGTTAAAAATATACAAAAAAAAACTAGAGGGACGTTGAAGCTTCGCCTTCAAGTGTTAAACGCAATAGACTTTTACCGCCGAATTTAGCGGGAAAAGTTGCTGTTCAATATAGAGAGAAATTTCCCTCTAAATTTGGCGTGAAAATTTTGCGTGTCGATAGCGTCATGACGTCAGAGACATGTGTGACGTCACACGTGGCTGCGCGCGTGGCACTATGGACTTTTTGATCCGGCCGACACTCTCGCCGGATTTGTTTTTTGACACGAGCTCCTTAACGCTATCGCATTAAAATCCCTTTTGCAGGGGTATGTGACGCTGCAAGCTCGAGTCTTAAGCTTAATTATTAAAACAAGAAGAACAAAATCGGAGAAAGCCAGTTTGATTTGGACCTGCGGTTGGGCTTGCTGAGTGACTTCATCTAAACCTTATTTTAACTTTTAATAGACGGATGTCACCAAGCGAACTGCGCAGGTGCGCGCACTCCGTAAGTGGTGCGGCCACCATGCTACTAGTAGCCACCGCTTTCCGTCTCCCTGGCTGCATTGTGTTCGGTTTTCCTTGCTGCATGCCCGACCCGGAGGAACAACATAGAGCCAAAGGTTTCAACAACAAGAAACTACATTTAATTGGACATGGACGAAACGATCAATACATTAACATCGTTACCAGCGGCGCTTGAGTCGGGGCAGCAACTGTCTGTGCGCCGCCTCTGATCCGCCTTATAAAAGCGGTGCGCGCGATGTGCGCATAGCCGGCTTTACTCTGTCACAACGCGGGAAAGTTCGCCCACTGTGCCCCGTAGTCGGGTAACTGGGCTGGGGAGCCGCAAGGGAGCCCCGAATAGAACTGCGGTTTCCTCCTAAATCATTTATTTTATTCACAAGATACTGCAGGCCAGTGAACCGGCCCAAGCAGGAGCGGATGCGATTTTTCTTCTCATGATATCCTCAATAATACATCATCGTTTGAGACGCCCCGGCGTTAGGTTGGATTCTCCTGTCATGTGGTTATTTCATATTTTCATAAGATGGTGTTGTTTGTGATGCCTTAGCTTCTCTTCAAGCGCAGGAAAGCAGCTGCAGTTGTTCTTATCGCTTCAGAATCTCTTCGTCGTCTGCCTTGCGTCCTTCACGTGGTGGTTCCAATACGGCCGCGGGAAAAAACGAAAAGACGCCACTACTCGAACACTCCGGTTGCTCGTACACCTCAATAAACGTGTGAACAAGTGCACATCTCGTTTAATGCAAAGAACCAATATTCTTTGCTGTAGCACCGCTGAACAGCATGGAGTGTGTCTGTTGCAAACGGAGCTTGGTAGTGCACAGGCTTGTGCAACACGTTTAAATAATAATGAAATAAGAAAACCGAAATCAACACTCTCGGGCAGCGATAGTTTTCTTAGAGTCGTTTCAGTCTTGCTGACAGCCTTTGTGATACGGTGCAGATGAACTGCGCATAGAAGCTTGTATACAAACAAGGAACGACCCATCAAAAGACCATGCCTGACGCGCCGCAACAGATCGCACCTGTCGAAAAGCAGCAACGATGCCTTATACCTAAGAACATTGGGTGAAAATGAGTGTTCGTGTACAATTTGTATACTTTTGTTTGCAAGCTCCAAACGTTAATTAAAAGTTGTTCGACTGTGGAAGACGTCGGAAGCCGTTCTGTATTCTCGATTGGTTCTAATGCAGAACGGATGGTTACAATGGCAAACATCAGGTTCTGACATAGCAAACCACCACAGGTTTTGCTTTAAAAAAAATTAGACGGCTTTAAAAAAAAAATTGGTAATGTTTCGAACTATGCCTATTGGGAATAACCGCTCTTTTAGTGATTGTCCCGATCTTTCGAATCACAGTTGTGTTTGAAACATGTCGTCGTTATAACAGTTGGACCCGCCAAAATATTCTTCTAGGAAAAGGTGTATTAAAAACTGCCGCCGCGAAGCAGCGCGGAGGTCCCGATTGAGATAGGCCGCAGCGTAGCGAGTGCTCACGGAGATTCCAACCTACGGAACACTTCGTCACGCCCCACTATGTACCGTTACGTGTAATATTGCACTCTTTAGCAATTGTGAAATAGGCTGGATATAAATTATGAAGCAAATCTACAAAATAACTGGAGAAACGCTGTTTATCCTGGAGCTCTGCCCGGCTCTGTTTACATTTCTTAGCGTCTGTTGTCGGAGGCTGCTTCCCTTCCAGAAGACATTAATTCCAACCCATATTTTTTTCTTTTTTTGTTGTTGTGGCCCTCTGGCACACAACAGGTGAACTAACCCATTCGGAACCGCGAGTAAACACCATATTACAAATCTCTGTCAAGCCCAAATATTTACAAACTCCGGTCGTAGCAATCTGCACTGACGTGGTCCAAACACCGGGGAGATATTTAGATTCCAGTATGCACCGCGGCAGCGGTGGCGTCGTCAAACTCTCTGGTGAGATCGGTCTATTTCTGTCATAAGAATAAGGCTCTTCCACTCCGTCAAAACAATAAATAATAAAATTTGCTGAAGCAGAATGATGGTAAGTTTAAAAGAGAAACTTAATCCAGAAGGGAGGCAGATAACAAAAAAGGATTAAATGTTAAATGTGAACGCCGTAAATACGGTGCTCTCGCGGCAACAACTGTCACTTTCGACAAACGAGCATTGTGAACTTACTACGACAAGTAGTTTTTTTCGGAAGCTCTGAGTTGAAACCAAAGCTCTCATAACAGGATCCCCCGACCGCTTGCACGAGCAGATGAAATATTAACCGCGTATGGCGGTATAGGCGCTGCAATATTTCCGTCGAGCAGCACCTGAAGCGTTATAATTATAATGCAATTTAATGCAAATGCTTTGAAAGATTGTGACAATCACTAAATACCTGAAGCGTCCAATATGATGTGCGCACCTCCTGCTAGAGTCTTCTGTGTTTGCAAAAGAATGTGCCATGCCCACACCAATGAGCCGGTTAACATGCAAACGAGACTGAAGCTCTCATCAAACTCTTGCCTCGTTCTGGTGCTGAAACATTTCCAGTCGCCCTTAACGGGATGCTGCAATGAAAAATAAAATATACCTCTAGCGTTCAGATATAAAATAAACATTATCAACAAAAAGTTAAAATGGTAATCTCACGTTTCCATTTTGAAGAGATAGCTATATTGAAGGGATGGTCCTGTCCTGTGTGCCTCTCTCCTCTGTCCTCGTTTTTTTGCGTATTTCCCATCATGTATCTGAACCAACTAGCCCAACACGCAGTCTCAAATGTAAAGTTCACATAAACAAAATAAAATACAGTGTTAAATCAGTTGTTGTGGTTGATGTTCGCGGTGTTATGTTGGCAGCTATAAAAATCACGTTGTCATTTTTTCAAATAGCGCGTGTAAAGATTTACAAGCATATTTTTTTTTTCTTTACTCACGACGTAAATGCGCTCGTGGACCGAATGCATTTTTATACTTGTTTTCTAAAGCGGACGATGCTTCCCCGAAGACTTATAGACGTTTTATGTGAGGAGTAATGGAGAGAGGATTCCTCCCTCCTTTCACTTTTGTGGCACAGCGATTTGTTGAAGCCGCTTTCGTAAACCTCTGGCGCCGTCTCGCGGCTTTTATCCTCCTTCTTGGGCTCCATCTGTTTTCTTTTTCAGTTTTTTTTTTTTTTTAATATGCGAAAGCGTATCGCGAGACCAGGGGCAGAATGCGGGCACAAGAGACCATCTCGGCGGCTTTGGTTTAATCCCTAGACAAAGACACTTGCCGTTTTTGAGAAAACTTTTGTTTCGACTTATGTGGACCTTCATGTTTGTTAAATCCCGGCTATAGACTAAAGCGCCAGTCATTGTTTTTCTTCCAGCATAAATCCCGCTGAATACTTCCTGCGTTAATCGCACGCTTTATTGTTTCATTTCTCTTTTGTGTTTGTTGACACTCCTTATCGCTAACAGTCACGCATTAGTTTGCGTCGCAGCGTTGTTTTAATACATTTACTATATTTACTATTGTTTGTAAAGATCTTCTAAGAGAATATTAACAAGAGATACGTAGCGCACACATTAAGAACGGCGAATTGTTTGGCGATCTATAAAAAAAAACTTCTACGTATATCTTTTTTTTTAAATTTGCAATAGACCGATCTCACCAGCCAGTTCGACTACGCCACCGCTGCCGCAATGCATCGAGGGAACTTTAGTCTTTCTGCACGTGCGACAACCCCCTGGAGCTCTGCGCGTGTGGAGCACGAGACGGCACGAGCCCTCGCATGCAAGGCCGTCCGACTCCTGTGAACTAAAGTTATGGCGGTGTCACGCGTGCGCCGAACGCTTAGTGAGATCGGTCTATTGAGGAATTTTTAGAGCTCACCACCCGCAGTTCAAAGTAACATCACTCTTAGCAAGGTTTCACACTCAAAAATGAGGCAGGTTTTCACTCTGCTGTTCCTCTTTCAGTGAATAAAATAAAAATGATACTGAGGCGAACAGGCTACACGTTTATATGCTCTTACTCTCGCCGCTGATGTCCAATGTTGCGCAGGGGTTCCGGAATTCCCACATCAACAAGTTAGACTCACGCAAAATGATGTCCGGTGCTTTTATTCTTCAAGCGCATTTCGGAAAGCGGGATGCAACTGCTTTTTATGTGCCTCAAGGATTAAAAGTTACACAAAATAGCTCTACACCGATACCAGACTAGTTCACAAATCAACCGCGTTAGGATTGGAATTTGCAACCGGAAGCATGATGCAGGTTTATATTTGTATGACTTGAGCTTGAGTGGCGTTTGCGGATAACCTCGGAAACAAACAATCCACAGATGGGAGAGACAGATAGGCGAATATTTCAAATCAGTACGAGGAAAAAAATTTCTTAGCTGCCTAAACAGCTTACAACGATTATATATCGGCAATTTTTATTGCAGAACAAACAATTATTTTGTTACTCTTTTTTGTTTTTTTTTGCAGAGTGTCTTTGCGCAATGTACGTAGTGTATTGATTGCTTCGAGATCTTTCATTGTATAATTTTGGGGGAAGAAGCAGCTCGTTAATCTGATTTTGCAGCTTTTTTCCGCAACCTTTTCAATCACTTTGATGGGAAATATAGATATTATCACTTAGATGACAAATTAATTGTCAGTCACGATTCGTCTTTATAGCACTTTTGGGTCTTTCGTTCCACGTGCTGAGACAACAGCATAGATTATTCACATTAAATGTGCGTGACAACACCAGTTAACTAGACGGAAATTCATCATGGATATAAACTTGAGCATTGGATAATCTTTGTAACCACATCACAGTTTTAATACAGGGTAATAAACCTTGACATGGTCAGCAGAGGAAAAGGGCGGAGCCTAACCATAAAAGTGGACGAACATATTTCAAACTGTCGTCTCAAAGAGTTTGGCGCCACATACCAATAAAGTACTGTTCGAAATGTCTAGTGCTTGCAGAAAATAAAAATCAGCAGAACCCATCCTTTGGGAATGATTATCTACGTTAATGCGAATAGCATCAAACGGTGCGGAGTTATGCGCGTTCGTCAGGTGGCCGGCACACTCTAGATACGCCAGCCCACTCTTGAGGCGATTCTAAATTTGTTGACACTTTCACAGCCCTGCGCACGATCTCCGCAGCCCAGCACGTGCGTTTGTGTCACTTAGAAGGCGAGCAAAGCACGCGCCATACGCACAAACACTCAAAATGGTACCGACCAGACTTTCTGGCGTCTCAGCTAGTCTCAACCAACGGTACTCTAAACGGTTGTTTATATCTTTACTCATAGGACGCGTTTACAGCGCTGTCACAAGCTACCGGTGCGCGCGGCGTTCCATGCACGAGGGCTCATTCCGCCTCGCTGCTAAGCCTCACGAGAGCGGAATGAGCCCTCGTGCATGGAACGCGCGCGATGGTAAAGATATAAACCTGTTTTTAGAGTGCTTTGAATGACTGCTTCATAGCTCTGTGGTTAGCGCGTCTGCTTGCTGATCAAAGGGTCAACGGTTCGAATCCCGCCGGCGCCGGTCTTTTTTATTTATTTATCGACCCGCGGCGTAAGAGGTTAGATAGCCAGATAGATAGATAGATAAATAGATAGATACATAGACGAAAAGTGCGTGAAGTATCCAAAGAATGCTATTCGCATTAATATACTTTTCAGGTTTCCTGTGATGTCAATGAGTATTGCTTAAAATCTTCATGTACTTTCATCTTTATGATAACGATATGCGAGATATTTCATCGAAAGTTCAACTCTACATTTTTATGCACAATTCGCGAAATTCTTGATTGTTTTTCTTTTTATCACTGTAGTAAAAGTATTTTATCATACACAAAGTCACACACACCAAAACAACGAAGTTTTGTTCATGTCATTACAGTATATGATACATCATAAAAACGCGTTGGCCAAATATCCTTTTTGGGGTACATGTAAGGATATCTGAAGTAGAAGCAGAAGAAGCGCAAGGACAAAAAAAAGAAAGAAAAGGGAAACCTGAGAGGACATTAAAAATGGCCATCGAGAACATCAAGAGGAAAACTGGGAGGTACGACTCGAGAACAACATCATGTTTTCGTAAATCGCAGGCACGCGCCTTGCCCAGCACAGCCTCCGCGAGGTCGTTTCGGGGAGGGTGTTTTCCTTCTCTGTTTTTGCTCCGGAAAGCCGTCACACTCGTGGCCGAAGTTACAGCTCTTCCAACTCAACACTGTTTCGGCGGAAGGAAGGAAAGGAAGGGACGAAGGGCAACACTGTGAGGCATGGTTAGAGAGGGAAAGTGGACGGAGGGGCGGCCCAGGAAGGGGGGCGATGATGTGGTTGCGAATGTCGCGAATACCAGGAGGAATTCTGGCGTTTCCTTGGTTCTCGGCTATTCGCGAGCCCTCTGTCGTTGACTCTTGGGTCCGCTGGAATGCCGCACCATCCCCGTCGCGCCTCGAAGTTACCAGCGGCCGCTTTATGTAGTCATCGGTTTATTACAGACGGGCACATCGCTTTCTGTCGATGCTTCTTCTGGGCGATGTAGCAGTTTCTGTCGGTCTTGGACCCTCGTTCAGAGCGAAGGCCCTCAAATACACAATCTAAAACGAAAGTCGCTTTATGTAATGCGTGCCTAAGTTTCGCTATTAAGGAGGCCGGCATTTTGTCAATGGCTGGTTTTAAGCGGATCCAACGCTTGTAGCTTGTTGGTGGGGACGGGTGCATGTTGCACTAGATGGAGAGAAACAAATGGTCCAAAGTTTGAGGTCACTTTCGTGGATGTCTGTGTACGCCTGGAACGTAAACAAGAAAGTCTGCTGTGGGACAAATGAGCCGCTGGAATATGGCCCTTTTTCGCAGGCTCTCTGGTAAACGCGCTGTTTATGGTAGTTTCGCTTGTGCGATTTGGAAAGGCATTCTTGAAATGCAGTCGTTCTACGACTGTACTTGTTCTTTTTTTCCGTCCCGTTACTTTTCCCTATTTTATCTCTAACCACGTTCGGTGCGGAGTGATCTTGGTAAAATAGCGAAGTGAAATCGGACGAAACGTGTATAATTGCCGCGATTGGTTCACGAAATTGGACGATGATGTCCGTCGGATGGCGCTGGCAGTCTACTGTCCTTCCAGTGATTATAGGTTTGTTTATAGGTCATACATCACATGAGCTAGATTCCTTTTTATTTGTTAGGTGTAAAGCAGAGCAGCGCAAAAGCACGTGAGTGTGACAAGGTCACACATGTCAATAAACATCGGCGACGCTGGGAATATTTGGGGACGGGTTGTATTCATTTTTAATAACGAAGCGGCTTTTCTGCATTCTGGCAACAAGATATGAAAGCGAAAACCCGCATTTCCTATATCTCGGCGTAGCGTTTTAACAACGTTTGAACACTTGCCTACACAGTGTGCACACTCGAGGCTTATGTAAGGAACCTCTGTACGCTCAATTTTCTAGTATTCATTGGGCGCTTTGCAGGTACACAAAAACCGGTACTTGGAGTGGATTCTATAGCAGCTCAAGTACAGCACTCCTTACTCCTGCGGTGTGCATCTTAATGCTTCTGTTTGCGCATTGAATCGTAATTTTTTTTAAGTACAAGGAAAGTGTTGCGTTCTGGCTTCTTTTGTTAGCCTTTCATTACGACAGGAACACCACGGAACTCTGATTTTCTAATACTCCGATTCGTTGGTTGTATTTTTCTGATTGACGTTCCATACTTAGGCTGCATTCACAGCGGCGTTCAAATCGCAACCGCGAAGCGGGTCCGCTCGTTTTTATTATCAACTTCGCTTTAATTTCTATTGCATCTCTAAGCATCCGTGTTCGCGACAGCTTTCGGATGCGGCTGAGCCTCCTGTGTGAATGCAGCGCTACAGAGACGCTCTTTGTACGCCATGACTGGTAGGGGAACAGTTTCAAAGTATTTCGGTATAAAGTAAGAAGAAAAAAAACGCTCTCGTCACACAGAGGTCGTGTGCGAGCACGCAGCGATTAAGCTGCCTATACCGGGTGTTTGTTTTATAAATTAGATATTTCTTTAAGAAAAAGAGGTGAAAGCTACAGCTTTGCTGTTTGTGCAGGTGAGTTATACGGCCAGGTTGATACTGTACAGTGGGCTAATCGTAACTATCAGTGGGCTACTTAAGCAAATTTTGTTAATTAACTTTTTAATTTGTGAAAAAAGACATAGGGTGCCAGTTAGAAACTTGCCGAGCGTCATCGGAAACCACTAAATTAATTCTTTTGGAAGGATATAACTCAGGGGCAGCATTTTATGACGTTCCCTAAAGACGCTCCATTTGGACGCGTATCCAGGTTTCAGTTTTTAGCGGAGCACAACTCTAGGCCCGCAGTCTTGCTCCCCAGTGGCTGATACGCGCAACACGCGTGCGCCGTACTTCCCTCCATCCACCCTACGAGTGAGGCGAAAGAGAGGCTTCGCGCCGCGATCACCGGGAAGCAGAGCCACGGGCGGAAATATGCACACCGATAGGAAACCGAAACCTAGAAACGCGCCCAAATTGAGCGTTTGTTCAGAACGCCGTAAAATGTTGCCCCTGTCTTACATCTTTCTAAAAAAAAAGGCTTCATTTAGTTGTTTTCAAAGATGCTTAGCAAGTTTCTAATCAGAAACATCCATTTTCAACTATTCAAATTTAATTAACGAATTATAGACAATTAGCCGACTGATCTTTACGATTAGCCCCTGAAATATGTCCCACTGGCCGTACAACTCACCTGCACAAACCGCGTAGGTATAGCACTCCGGCTCTTTTTAAACAAATTTTTAAATCTTAAAAAAATCGTGTATAAGGTATTTATTACGCATAAGGTTGCGCACTCATGGTTAGAAATTCTCATTAAACTCTCGATTAAAATTCAATTACCTCAGTTTTATCAAAAAATGTTTCAGCAGACCTCACTGGAAGGACGCTGTGTTTTGTTGACTCTCGAAGAGCGATAACCTTCCACATATGACCTCAATAGGAACAGTAAACTAGTCAGGACTATTTATAACGAGTGAATTAATAATTGATGAATTAACTAGAGCAGTTTTATTGTTGTTATCGCTTCTGATTTGCCGTGAGCTTAACAAGGTGTCAGGGACTAAGGAGTGACTAGGCCTGGTGGCATTCACGAGCGCGAAGCACGCCAGTGATTAAATAGTCCGAAGTAAGAAACAGAAGTGAAGTAAAGATGGTATATTATAGAATGCCCGTGCTTAGTCCGCGCTGCGTGAATAAAAAACAAATATCACGTAAAAAGGTATATAAATATATGTAGGTAAACTAAGATGGTATAACGAGAGCCTCCTTGGAAAGTACATAATTATGGAAATAAAATAAGATCATGCAAGAGCGCGGAGCCACTATTCTCAAACTAAACACTGGTTAAACTAGTTCTACATTCTGAACCTGGTCTCACATAGGTTCCAATTAAAATAAAGTCCCACGTATTATTTATAGAACAAATACATCTTTATGTAGATCTGGGAATATATGTGGAACGCCGGTTTCTTTTGCTTAATTTTTACTTTTCACATGTGAAACACGTAGGTGTTATGAGAATCAGGTGGTCGTTTCACTCACCTTGCTGCACTTTAGCACCAATACGTTACAGTGAATGTTTCCAGAAATGAGTGTTATTTTTAGTTCTGTCACGTTCCAGTTAAACTTTTTGGGGAGCAAATCCGCCCAAACCAAATTTAAGGGAAAAACAACGTGAACAAGTGCACAAAAAAGGTGGCCAGCGTTGAGAGAGTCCCTACAAAGGACAACAAAACATGTATGAAAAAGAAGACCTGATGACAATATTCTTCCGACGAGTAAGAAACTAGTTTCAGTGAAGGCCCTTTATGTCAATTTCGGATGCAAAAAGAAGATGGTAAACAATAGGTAGATCTCGCCGGCAAGTTTTACTACGCCACTGCTACCACATTGTATTCAGTAAACTTTAGCCTTTAAGCACGTGCGACGACCTCACTGCAGCTCTGCGCGTGTATAACACGAAAAGGCACGAAGCCTAGAGTGCCTTCATACACACGCGCGCTTTTGCTTGAGTGGTGACATCTCTGCCATTTTTCCGCCCAATTGTTTTTTATGCATTTTGAAGTGCGCGCAATCCGTTGTCACTCAGCTCGAGCGCGTAGCTTTGGCTAATGCGTAGGCGCCATTTTACCGCCCAAGTCACGCACTGAGTGCGCGAGAGCGTCACGCGCTGGCACATTCAGTGGAACAATGGATGTCTTCACCCTGAGACAGACAGACATGTAGGCACCCTAACGAAGCCTCGCATGCACGGCCACCTGCCTCCTGTGAACAAAAGTTATGGCGGCGACACGCATACGACGAAAACTTTTTAAGGTGGGTCTATTAAGCGCCCTAAAAACGCATTGTAATCTTAGTATGCATCAGCTTTGAATCGGAGTTTGCTCGGTATGGTCCGAAATATTTGAAAGCTGGCATCGCGCATCGTCACAGGTATGCGGAACCTACTGGAGCATGCAGTGCGGCCCGCTGCATGGTGCCCTTGCGCCGACAGTGGCGGTCGTTTCGTTTTGTTGATTCGTCAGTTCCTAAGTCAAGCGAATGTGCCATCCTCGTATATTAAGGAAATTAATTGAGTGCCGGTAAACTGCGGTGTACGATGCGTTTGCGCAGTTCGCCGTTGAGCTTGTCTAACAACTTAATTTGTGATTGTGCTCTGATGTCAGCGATCTCTGATGATTTGCTCAATGTTCCCTGTTTTCGTCGTAAGAACCCGCTTTACTGGCGCGAAGCTTTTGACAACGGTCGTTCGCTCTATTCTTGCCGGTTTCTGTTTAAAATAGCCATGGTGGAAATACCTCGGCAATCATGGATGTTCGCCTTATGATTTGTTCGAGATATGACAAGTTAAATCCGGTTTTGCAGTTATATTTTACAACAAAAAACATGGGACGGTGTTGTGCTTGTCCCATATGTTTCCGGTCTCAAGGTTTCTCATTCTTTATGTGCACCAGCTCGCCTTTTGCTCTAATTTCGTTCAATAGAGCAGTTTCATTTTGGCGGACTTTTATGTGGCATTCTTTGGGTGTTGTGAATAACCATCAACTCAGTAAGGAGGTGTCGTGCCTGTGTTTTATGAGCTTAAAGGTAGTGTGAAGTGGTCCTTCGAATTTTCGTACGCGATGTCGAAGCGTCCAATACATATTGGCATTTCCTATTAGGGGATACGCTTTCCAATATTGGGTTCAATTGGGACGATGGATATGTGCTAATTTATCACCGGTACCGAAGGGCCTGGTTGGATATGGAGCCCTGGACGCAGGTAAAACACATTAAAGATGTCTAATAAAATGCGAATTCAAAATCGAAGAAAAAATTCAGTTCATGAAAAATGTGTCCTACTCAAAAGAGATGAATCATTTGTTCACGCCCAATTTCAGATCCGTCCTTTATCTGAATTTTTTTATTTATTTATCCGTCATAGTTGCCGAATCCTAAACTGGAAAGAATATATATATACTTTTTGCACATATTCACTGCAGCATTCACAAGTCCCGACCAATAAAATGAAGTTTGAAGCGCTTTCTGAAACCACAGAAGTACCGTTGAGTCACGACACGGCCAAAGTTGACTCGATTGGATTTCCAAGTTTGTCGCCAGAACCTCGGCGGTCTCATCTCAAACCTCTAACAGCTGTAAATAAGCTTTAACCTGGGATTCCAGGCATACGATAAAAATAACGAACAATGTGCCTGACATTCATGCAGGCACGAATTAGCGCTGTGGTGTTTATTTCCTATGTTTATTCAAGTACTCAGGGAAGTTGTCGCTGACCAAAAGTGAGGCAACGTAATGTTCTAGATATCTTCAAGCTGGACTTGTAGGCCTTTAAGAAAGTCGCTCTGATATCACGTAAAACCAAAGGCTGCAAGAAAAACAATTCTCCTAGAGCACAGCCGTGATGCAGCACCATTAATTTTTTTGTTAGTACAAGGGGATATAAACCAGAGCTGTTTTTGATTTTCACAAAAGTAGAGGAACAGTTCTCATGATTTATGTCGTTTGTGTTATGACAAATTTAAGGTATAACTATAAAATGAGATATCTGAAGAAGTGAAACGTTTTACAAGCCTGTCATGGCTGCTATAGTTTGGAATTGCTATTGTCATTTTAGAGTTGTCTTAAAACACTACACGATTGACACTATTTTTCTTAGTTACTCAACTTTTTTAAATTGCTGTGGGCTTAGATGGTTTCCTACCTTCTATGACAGAAACCGAATACCATACACCAGCAGAAAATGTGGTGTAGCAAGAAATGTTTTCCTTACGGTGTTTTTTTTTTTGTTTTATGTGGATCTGTATTGGAATTTAAGAAGGGTTAACCTGTTTCGCTCAAAATATGTGCAAAAACGTTACGAGAACTACTAGACGGCATTTACCTGTAACGTTGTTCAGGTATCAATACGTGCAACACCGTTTCACATATAATTTTTTGTTGCTGTTTGTGAAACAGATTTCGAGATATCAGTATATGGAACGCTGTTTTATATACCTCCTCAAAATTTACCTGAAACACTAACCTGCATACACTAAGGAGTGTATAAAACATGGTTGTTTTCCGCTGATAGCCAAAACCTAAGTAGAGCGCGATAAAGCCTATAACCACGGTGGTCACACCCTTCACTAAGATTTGTTTGTCGCCTCCTAAGTTGATCCGTGGCGACCAAGCACTAACCAGGGTGGGTGAGCACCGAGTGCTTATTTCAGCGAGATCGCAGCGTGCACCGTAACCATTTTATTCGATGATCTAGTTAGTCAGCTGTTCAATAGGTGCCAGTCACGCCTGGTGTATGCGCCTAACTGTATATATGTTATAACCTACAAAAAACAAGCTTATGTTTCAGAAGCTTTTTTGGGGGAACAGCGAGCTTGTGTTTACTTACCGCTACGCTAAGACGGTCCGCTAGAACACGGATTCACCGTTTTTCCAAGGCTCCCGCTCGAACCATAAATACCAGCGCAGCACCACATTCATGGGGCAATATAGCGATACCGACACCGGCCCAGACACGTTGCTTGCTGAAAGCGTTAATGGGTGAACGCGCCCTTATGACGATCCGATCGCGCATAGGGATCACGTGTCAGCTAGACTACTGGCTATAAACACGTTCAAGGCGCTGTAGGAAACGTGCGGCCATTAAAGGTCACCTTATCCCTTCCCATTCATGCGGTGGCTTTGAACTGACCGCGCGAGTTACCTAATAGGGCCCCAAAATATCGCCTCTGCCCGCCGCCGACTCTGCCTGTACATCGAAAAAGGGGCAAAGGGAAAGACAGAGATAAAAGCAAAGTCGACGCAGCCGGCCGGCGGCGAGAGCGAAAAAAGAAAATTCGGTAGCCAAGGTGAAATTACCGGAAGTTCACTGCACGTTTGCTGGCCGCTGCCTGGTGGGCAGCGTCGGCACTTCCGGTCCGCTCGGGTTCCAGAGTGAACGTTCCCTCTTTGCGAGCTCGGTTATGCGCGTCTGGGCAGAGGGGCCACCGGAAGTTCGTTTTAGTGCATCTTTTCGTCCCACCAAAGGAAAGTACGCCATATCCGGTATGCGCGGCTCCCAACTTTCTACGGTAACGGCACGCTATCGGTTTTGCAATTACGGGTGTATATTAGTGCGCGTTGATGGATTTAGCTTCTCTTTAGCCTGCGTTTTCTATTTCCTCGTCTGGCGTTCAAAGAGTGTTTATTTCAGGTGCATCTAACCGGCATTTTTTATGAAAACATATTAAGCAGTCGCGTTTCATATTCACGATGGTGAAGGTATATCGTGGAGGGTACATGTTTGGGCTGAAAAACAATAGAACAGACAGGTGAGAAAGTCACCGGTGAGTTTGCCAATTGTAATTTTTAATTGACTCGGTTTTTGTCAATAATAAATGTTTCAGTTTTAAGCCACGTGGTCTAGACGGTCTAATTTGTATCGGGAAATAACATAGTTTGACAATAGTGGCTTCTTTTTTTGGCACCCTTAATGACAGAGCAATTAAAAGCAAAGAACATGGACGTACGCGAGTTTTACTGCTGGAACTTTCATTGCTATTTGCTACTGTTTGTTTTCGATGTTTGCAAGAAGTTTACCGTTTTTTTTTGTGTGTGTTGCTGCTTGGGTGCAGTTTATTCCGCAGAATTTATAACAGTAAGTGTCAATCGTACCTAGGTATTATGAAACAATATCCTCTCTCAATATGAAGCCAATAGAAAATATACATTTAATTATCTTGAAAGTTTAGAAAAATCAAGGCCTGCTACTCCCTGCACAACTCTAAATAAAATTTAAAGCATATACAAAACAACTGTTCGTTTGGTTGTGCATTTTGAGAACTTCTTACTTCTTGCTAATATGCCGATCCATAAGGCTCCTCTGAACTCACAGAGCCTGGCAGTTCATTGACAGAGCCCTAAAGTGCCCGGTCCCAGATTTGGAGCGCCAGGATCTGGTAGCGCAGAGCAGTTCTTGTGGAGTTGTAGTCAGCGCACAGCTTTTGCAACGGCGAGGACTCGAAACATGGTTTTCAAACCCGACAAGAAAAGAAGCGGTAGCGCGAGGAAGGCGAGGAGCACGAGCGGACATTCCATGGCTCGGGACACGTGTGTTTCGGCGTCTCGCCGCAGCGGGGAGCCCGTCACATGCCTCTTGTCTGCCGCTCTACCTTTTCACTTTCGGCGGCCCCGTCTCGTGGCGACCTGCCAGGCTTTGTCAGTACAGAGGAGGCTGTGGCCGATCTTGTCTTCAACGTAGATGCGATTTTAGATGAATCTCGTATATGCTTTTTTTATGATAACATTTTGTCTTCGACAAGCTTGACCGTTTTTCAAGTCTGAACTAAGATATAGTTGATTTTCGCATTTTGTCATTTTATGCGCTATTGTGGCGGAGCCGAATGGTACGAAGGGAGAGCGCGTTGCGAACGCTGGCCAACGCGAGCGAATTGGACTACACGAGTCTTCACCCAATCTGCACGTTGTATAGTTGATTTTTGTCTGTGGTCTACCACACTGGGAACACCTGCGGTCACCAATTGACCCGGTAAGTGTGACGTCACTGCTCCAATCAAACCTTTGCTAGGTGCGTTGCTATGAGCTAATATATTGGAAAAGGTTTCGCTTCGAAAAATATCGACAGGTCAAAAACCAGACGTGTTATTTATATGTACAAAAATAATAGACATAGGAAGCGTAAATCTCCGATATGGAATACTGTCTGACAAAACGTACTCAAAAGACAAAACACTCTGACAGAAATCATCAGATGTCTAAAAATCTGCTATATATACGGCAAAAAAAAATTCTGCTTTACACAATATTGAAGCCGCTCTGGCTTTATTCTTATTTTGCAATTAACGTACATTGTATTGACAGAGCAATATTATTACTCTGACATGATCGACACGAAAACCAAGATTTTATTTCCCGGCTTGCACTATGAGAGTGTGTTTCGAATAGAAATTGTAATCATATCAGACAAAGAAAGGAAACCGAAAACCCTGCTGATTCTTCAACTCTCCTCAACACTGCACAGATCGAAAGAACTGGGTAAAACGTCGTGTAAAATTTATCTTTTACGGACAGTTCGTTTGCCCTCAAACACGTGCACTTTAACTTCTGTGCCGTCATGGCTTTTTAAAAGCGTACTGGCTGCACTTCGACGCGCACGTAACTTTTTATTATACTTGATTCGGCCTCATGGTACTTTCCCCTTCTCAAATATTGAAGAAACATCTATGAGCAGGCGTTCTCGCGCTCGTGCACCTCGAGAGGCCATCAAAACTGTGCACGAGCACTCTTCTCTTCCGAGATCCCAAAGAAAGTTGTGAGCCCGAGAATAAAAGCTTCGTCGCACGTGACAAACCCTCCACCAGAAAAGACCATTGGACGAAACTGGGCTCGCGAAGTCTTGTCGTGTGCCACCAAGGCAAAACCGGATGAACATATTTATTAGGAGCTTTTATCATCGCTATATGGCGCTGGGCCGGTAAACGTAAATATTCATGATTAGGTATTGAGAAGACACAATGCTTAAAAAAAATAGCCATTTTTTAAAGTAAAATTATAACCTCGTGTTTAGCTCTCATGCATATGTCAATGGTCCTAGCAACGGTTTGTTTGGAGCACAGCGCCATGTTATGACGTCATCACTTATGTGGGCTATGTAATATTCAGTGACTCTAGTGCACGACAGAGGAAACCATAGAGTTATTATAGTGTGCCCTAGAGGTTCAAATGGCGCTTGTGTCTATGCGACTTCCGGGACGCAAATTGAAGCAGACAGCAACCTGTCTGCTTTTGCTGTGCTCCTGTGCATTCCTATGGGAAAATGCGCGTGTATTTTGGATCTTGGCCGACAAATAACCTAAAACACTTTTGTTATTTGTGTTGTACCAAATAGTGTGTACCTGCATTAACACTGCAAAAGTGTAATTGGTTTCGTTAGTGCATTTTTCTTCATCAGTGAACGATGTTTACCTTCGCTATATTGCAGGCCCACGCGTTAGTTAACAAAGCAGGTGTGCAAAAGCGAAAGACGGTTCTAAGCAAAATAACATTTGCAAAAAATATAGAGTGTGGACCAGGTTCGACAGCATTCCGGTGGTGCTTATGCATTGCTAATATGCCTGTCCTTACACTATAAAGATCCGTCGTGTATCTTTATGAGTGGTTAAGAAACATTTGAAACTTAAATGCTCAATTACGGGGACTAAAAAAGGTATGCCTTTTTATTATTTCCCGTGTCGAGCAGCTTTTATAGGGATCCTGTTCTTTGGATTATTTCTATTAAAAAAAAGATCATGCGGGTGTTATGTTTTGAACGCAGAAGAAGCATCTTCGCATATATTCATGGGCAGAAATATAAAAAGTAGTACCTATTTATTGCAAATCGGACTATATCATGTGGTCTTCAATTAATTTTAATCCAGCGATCCACTGATCCAGTGTTACTGCGTAATTCTCGCCGTCTCGCTTGGTTTTCCACATGTGCTTTGGATCGTTTGGCAGGTATATCCCCCATGCTCAGCAGCGCCGACTCAGTGTTCGCACTAACAGTGTCCTACAGAGCACATAAATGCATGTATGAAGCTGTTTCAGCGCCGTGTTTAATGCAATGAATTTTACAAAAAAACACGCCGTAACCGAAAACTTATTTCGACTGCCTGACTAAAAAATGTTCCACGCTAACTAGTTATGTACAATTATTCGGTATATTGTCACGAATGACAAGTGACGAGGCGATAATAACTGAAGAAACTAAACGTTTAATGGGAGCGAACTTGTGCCCAGAAATAAAAAGGAAACAGAAGAAAGCGGAACCTCGCGGGCGTCAAAGTCGGCGTGACAGCAGAGACGAACGCTGGGGTGAAACTGACCCCGGCTCGCCACAGGGAGCACCTTTTGTACACGCGTGTGTCTCTGGAACATTTGACCTAGAATGTTCGGCTTGTAGGACCTTCGTAACTGGATCGGACGAGAAAGTTCTCGAACGTACGAGAACGCCAAGTAGAAAGAAGAAATAAAAGAAGATTCCGCTTCCTGGAATCGAACCCGGATCCCTACGCGCGACAGCCAAGCACGCTAACCACTCGGCCACGCGCTCGCACGCTCAGCGACGCGTGTGGCAAT